>JAOCPS010800419.1:0-10181 GCA_025505425.1 Graphium colonna
AGTTTCGATTTTAGAGGATGGAAAAATCGTTGAGTCCAATGCCCTAATTGTTTTGGTTCATTGACAGTTTGTGAATGTTTGTACGAATCGACCCTGCATACCTCCGCTCACCGAATAATATGAATTTATTATTCACCAAGCATAAAAGAATATAGTTACACGAAATATATTAGGCCTATATTACAGCTAAAGACAAAGTTTAGAACGCATGAAAATATCGTAACCTTTTTTTTGCCTTTTTAAAAGTTTTTGACCTTAACAAGGATACTTTTTAGGGTAAGGGATACCGTCGCCCATACAGACGCAACATCCGAAGAGTCACGAGTGCGTTGACAACTTGGGAAATTGAATATAGTAGGTTTATTGGAAGGGATGAGTCGTGATTAAGGATTTGGAAGGAAAAGAGAAGGGTTATGCCGATTTTATAAAGGACAGTGATAATTTCCAGGGCGAGTACGGCCGTAAAAGTGCAGCAAAAGCTGTGAAAGGTTTTATGCTCTACCACCTCCAATATATAATAATAAATAAAATGATAGCATACAATCATTCATAATCAAGTGTATAATACTAATATTTCACACAGGAATAAATATTTTGAGATGTTTTTTTGTCGGCCGATATAGTATATATAATATGACTAACAAAACACGACTTCATTCGCTGTAGCGACGTGTAAGCAATTATTATTATAATGGATTTAGGCAACACAAACGTACAAAGGTTTAATTATTTACATATAAATAAACATTTTCCACAAATAGTTCATCAGCAAGTTCCACTATTCTTAAAAAGCTAGAAGCGTTTCTGAGTGTTCACCAGTATTCTCCAACAAATAACGATCATATGACTTTTCTTTAAATTTCATTATTAGATTAATAAAGTTTAATGGCAGATTAGTAAATGAGTCATAATTCATCGTTCATAGATTGTGTTTATATGGGAGAGAGATAGGGTTATTTTATATAATTTATTGGCTTTCTATTTCTAATCATTCAGCTATACAGGACATATGTGGGAACCATATATCAAGGATAAAAATATTTTTGAAAATAAATTATTATTTATCAATGAGTACACATAATCAATAGTTAAACAAATATAACGAAACGCGTGTTCGTCCTAACGGATACGGCTCGAAATGGAGGAGCAAAAGGCGAAGGGATTGTAAGTTGATAATGAAATTAGTAGCTTATTTATTTTCATAGTTTCATTAGTTTATCTCGTAATCGGCACCCACTGAAAAATTACTAAAAATGAATTCAATACTAAAAAATCAGAGTATTCAAGAGGCTTGGAAAGTTAGGTTAGGTTAGGTTAGGTATGTGCAGTAACGAAACTTTCATTATTGGGAAGGCTAATTATTTAATAATACTATTTATTTTTACTAGAGTTGTCAGTATAATTGCTTTTTTTTATTTTAATGATATATCGGATGAAATGTATAGATTGTATATATCGATATTAGATTATTCGATATATCGAGTGTAAGTGATATATCGTATTCATATATCGATTTTTTATGAAGTATCGATACATGTCGTGCACTCCTAGTACATCGTACACCCGATTAAGCGTGGCGACAAGTAGATGCGCGACAATTTTTAGGTGGTAGAGCATAAAATCTTTTCACAGCTTTTGCTACATTTATACGGCTGTGTTCATCCGGGTAATTACCACTGCCCTTTATAAAGTCGGCATAAAATAAAGTATGCTTGACTTTTGGGGATGCCGGATGGCCATGTCTACCCTTTTCTTTTCCTATTACTAAATACTTAATCCCGACCAAATAGTATCCAATTTACCTATTCTGTCCAATATCCCAGGTTGACAACGCACTTGCAACTCTAAGAATGTTGCTAGTGTCTATGGGCGACGGGATCAATTACCATCAGGTGAACCGCCTGCTCGTTTGTCTTCCTTTCCATAAAAAAAAACTAAATTTGTAAATAAAATACTTGGCTTCAGCACGCCTAACATGTTAAGAGTCTGTCTGCCTGTCTGTCAAGTAAAATGTCATCTTGAAATTTGTAACAAAAAGGCAGTTAAAAAGTAAATTCTATTTATATATTGGATTATAAAACAAGATAGTTTATTAATCCAATACATACAATAGGATTTTTTTTTATCAGTGTGTAATGTCAGAATACGAGTTATTACCTTAATGCGTATTAATGAAATACGATAATGATTAGCAAATAACCAATTTTTTAAAAAATTTGGGTATCACTTAGTTTGGTTAGGCTAATCTCTATAATGACTTAACCTATTTTGACAAGATTGGTATTAGCAGATAGTTGAAGCTATAGGAAGTAACTACGACTCCTTTTGTTAAAAAAATATTACAGCATTATTAAGTGAATATTAAAATGTATAAAAATGTTAACAAAATCTGGAAACAATATTAGTTGTGTAATTCGCAGTCAGTAACTACTATGAAATGAAAATCAAGATAAATTAAAAGTAAAATGCTGCTAGAATTGCTGTTAATTATTCAAATATTGTGATTTGGGCGATCATCGTTATTTGCAGATATTTTTTTTATAAAACGATAAATGTCAGCTCTTTACTAAATTTTATACAAGCTATAAGTCTCGTACTATCATTTCACTTTAATTTTTCTTCGCCATATAGTTTTTTTCTTTTAAAAAGTTTTGTAGTTTTAATGCAAAAAGGCACGGCGCTATTTAATTATTTATATTAAAATAAAAAAAAGTATTATTATAATAGCTAAATATAAATAAAGCTTGATATGACGTAAGTTATTTAAGAGAACAACAAATATAACTTTGCCACCTTTCTGGATGATCAAAATGCATTCACATTCAAATAGAATTTTATTCGTTTTGCATCCAATATTATGACTATAACGTATCGCGACATATGTATTAGAACTTTGGAATGGATTTTGTAAATCTGAGATATAAAAAAGTACTTCCGAAATTAATAATTATTTATATCCTTAAATTCTTTAAAATTCAATAATATGCGTGAAAATAATAAAGAAATTATATTTTTAATTTAAAAAAGAATCAAATGAAAATTGAGGTACGGAAAAAGAAGAATAAAATTAAAATGATTAAAAACATCACCGCGTTCGACTCCCAAAAAGGAAAGAAAAAGTGACAGCTCTTACCCGTGCCTATGTTTTCGGCAGAGCGTTCGCTTAGTCTCCAGACACTGTCTGATGAATATTTTACTTCATTATGACAGTCTGGCCTAAGTTTACTTGTGCAATATTTAATATTATGACGCGACTCTTGAGGAAATGAAACCTGTGGCGTAATATCCTATTGTTTCAAATATGAGGGTTGCTTTTTTATTACTGCAATATATCCTTCTCCACCTTCACTTGTTTTTTTAGAATGCAGGTAAAAAGAGGTAAGTATATTTATGGTTCGTTTGATTTGGTTTGCTACTTTAATTGTAGATTGTTTAGAGCTGCAGGATAAAAAAATATTTAATTATCGTTTTTAAGGAAAATCATATGGAAAAAATATTTTTAATATAAAATAATATTCTTTTACTATCAATGTATAAGAACATTATTTAGTTAAACTTGAAATTTTTCAATCGAATCTGTCATAAGCTACAGAAATTACTAGGAGTATCGCGGTAAACTACTAGTGTAATTTGGTCTCTAGTTTCTAATAAACATATGGATTAAATATTTTGTAAACTTGTAAATTAAACAACTTTACGGATTTTATTGCGGTTTATTTTTTGATTTTATCACCCGACGTTTCGAACCGTTTACAGCGTTCATGGTCACGGGTAGGACAAAGGGGTTTGATGTCCTGTTGTCACTTGTTAATCCTGCATATCTTCGGCTTCAATATTGATTTTTGTTTCAATCTACGCAGTAACTGCTTATAGTGTCTTTAGGTCCTGCAGTGTTGTGATTATTTCTTAACTTGATTTTATTTATAATTGGATCCTAAGCAGGTGGTAACATCCAACCATTCTCTCTCTTGAAATTTGGATGTTTCTTGATTTTAATAGCCTTACGAATCATCCCTGGCAGGAATTGGTGCGAGAATTTTCGGCGTTTGAAATCTGATGTAATGGTTGGGCCCTTTCATAGTGTGTTTACAAACTGCAGACTTGTTTTGCCTATTATTTTTAATGTCAGCTATGTGTTCCTTCACCCGGGTTTTTATAGCTCTCTTTGTGTGGCCTACATAGGAGAGACCACATTCACAATCAAGCTTGTACACTCCTGGATCTTGTAGAAGGATGTTGCTGATCATCCATGCGTCAGATGGGCATGTAAAAAGTCGGCCCTGGTTGTCAAGAACACCTTTGGCAGTCGTTAAAGGATGATGATCCCAAGTAGGTGGATCTTGATCTCTCTCCAAAAACACGTCCGTCCGCGTCCGACAGACAGGGAATACTCGCCGGCGGCAATGATTAGAGCTCGGCACCGTCTTCATGGTGATACAAGTGTTGGGTATTCGATAGCGTTGATTTTTCTACCTGCGATTCAGCGTAGAGCGTTCAATCAACCTTTACGATTCCTATGCAACTGCTTCACCTCGGTAACGTTTTATTACATTGGCGGTTTGTTTTTTAAAGTACTTAACATTGCTCTAAAGACAGACGAACTATCATTTTTTAATATTTCAAGCAGACACAGATTATTAATTTGCGTTATCTGTTGTTTAAACATTTTGGTAACCAGGGAAAAAAATTCATGTCATTTCAGACAGAAAGACGGAAGTACGACACTAACACAACCGTTTTGATAATGTACGTCATATTAGTAAGAAATATTTTAAATAGCTTTTTAATCTATGATGCATGGGTAAATATCTTAAGATTGTGCTTAGCTTTATAATTAGAGAAATGAAGTTTGTTCGTTAATAAAATGTATTGGGGTTCGAATATTATTATATTCGATTCCCTTTATATACTGCAAAATATAGTACAAAATGAAAAAAACGAAAGCAACTACCTATCTAAAAGTACTCAGTACCTATCTAAAAGTGATCTTAAAATATTTTTTTACTCCAATAGCTGCAATGTTATGCACAATATTATGACCAAGATGCTCAAAAGCTACACCAGACTCTTGTTAATTTTAACCTCCATCGTACGCGATCCGATAGTGTGGCATATTTTCATCTTTTTGTCGAAGCCCGTCGTAGCTCGTCACTTGACTTTATTGGACGCAGTGATTTTTAGGGCACCTTTTAAAATATTCGATGTCGACTTTCTGAACAAGACAAATTTACATGCGATCTATGTGGTTTTATGGCTTAAAGATCGACTTTAAAAAATTACGAATACTGCATGGTCGTCCTTGTCAAA
This sequence comes from Graphium colonna, assembly GCA_025505425.1. NCBI lineage: Eukaryota > Metazoa > Arthropoda > Insecta > Lepidoptera > Papilionidae > Graphium > Graphium colonna. The sequence continues at coordinate 5,308 of JAOCPS010800419.1, forward strand.
TATATCTCTATGAAAAAGTTACGATACAAGATACTGTTAACTACTAATAACTATACGAATATGTTGATATCTTACTATCATACACTCTATCGTTATTTTCAAATATAAGTAAGAAATAATTTGTCGATATTTGCATAAAATAAAAATATTTAAAAATAAATCAATGTTTTATAAAAGTAGTATTTTTTAAATTGTATTACGTATGTTATCCATTACCTTTTTTGTTTTTGAGACTTTTTGTTTAATTTAAAAATTATCCGTTACCTCTCGTTATTTTTATGATTTGCGATTAATGCACTTGTCTGAATGTTAACAGCTAATTATTAAAATCTTTAATGACTTTAAATTCATTAATTTTAACCATATTGTGTGTTCACATTATGTGATTATTGACATTTTTTTACTAATATTTTAAATATGATATGAATAATCTTATACAAACATTTAAACAAAGGTTCCTGTTAAGCAACTATTACATTATAATGAACTATTACACATAACAATTTGGTTATTTGGGCTAGAATTCAAGGATGTGAAAAATAATATCATTAAACTAGGTTATAAGGAGACTGATTTACACAGGTTGAACGTGTCATAATATCAGTGTGCGATGAAAATAACGAATTGTAATAAGGTTGGGCAAACAATTACCTCGTTTGTACTAACTTATTTCATAAACAAACGTTAAGGTGAAGCATTTGGCTGATTAGTTGTTTTCCTCCAAAATCTTCCCATGACTCTTCTACACAGAGTAAATAAAAAAGACGCTAAAGATCAGACGAGGATGAGATCAAAAGTATAGCCACTTTTCTACCAAGAAAAGGTACGAAAAATATTATCTTGTGATCGAGGCACAAAATTTAGCAAGGTATCACTATCAAAATATAAACCAGTTTTTTATCTGACACACCATTGTGTTTGTTGGAATAGCTTAAATCTAAGTTCAAAAGTTAAATTTATGGTCTTAGATGTATTGTACGTCATTTTTTATTCATTTGACAGGTTTTTTATTTATAGTTTCTTAATGTCCATGGGTCATATGAATAAGGGTTAAACTAGCAGTCTTGGGATTTCAACTTTTTTATGATTATTGCATCCAACCGATACAATTTAATTATCCCAGCTAATAAAAATAGGTCCCCTTCGGAATAGGCAAAGCAGTACGCCAGGGCTGTATTATGTCTCGCATCTTCTTTAATGATATATCATAGGCGGTTTTATAATAAACAACCTGCGTTACGCCGATGACACTTTACTGCTAGCAATGATCAAGGAGGAAATTATGGAACCTCTAACCAAAATAGAGCGGATAAGTGCAGACTTAGGACGAGTTATAAATACATCTAAGACGAAAATAATGGTTATCGATAGAACCATAATGCCTATACCCATCTACATAAATAACGTGGACACAGTGGACAACTTCATTTACATGGGTTTTAACATCAGCAACACGGGTTCTTTGGCGAACTGTAATGGCCAAAGTAGCAATGAAGCAATTAACGGGAACATAGAGACAGAAATATTACGACAAGAACGAAACTTAAACTTGTAGAGTCGCTAGTCATTTCCATTTTTCTGTACGGAGCGGTGTAGTTTGAGACTTGCGGTGAGTTAATGTTTGGCCATATAGCTAGTTATACACTTACACGTCGAACGAAGTATTTACCGTGCAGGCGGTACTGTGTAACATAGCTTCAAAGCTAATATTTTAGTAACCTTTTAAATAATTAACAAAAAATATTTTATTCACACTCAAAGTTTAGCAGAAAAAGGAATTTAATAAAGTTTGCAATTAAAAATGTAACTAATCGTACCCAAAGTAATATTTGCATTTCTTTTATTGAGCGTGATCAATGTAGGACGGCAAATAAAGGTAAAAATAGAGTAATTTGAGCAATGTGTATTAAAAAAAAACTAAAATATACACATATGAAAGACTGTGGTGTAAATAAGGGGGATAGTGATCTTAGTTAACGTGCCAAGTGCTTGTATAAACAAGATTTAAACTTTCGGGGCCTCTACTGTAATGTTGTGATTTTGTATTTGGTCCTTATACTCAAGATACATCGAGATACGTTATTCTTTTGGAAGCACCTCCTGAACAATTTGGATGATTTACATGAAGTTTTTTGTGTCGTGGTGAGTTCGAAATGCAACTTAATTCAATAAGTGACGTAGTTATCACTTGCTAAAGTTCAGACAAAACTACATTTATCCGGATCTTTGAAGCCGTTTAAGTTACGTGTAAATCGTGGCAAATAACACTTCTTCTAGCGTAGACGGGTAAAAGTGACAATTCTATATCATTTATATGAAGACTTGGCATATGAACGTAATAATTTTAGTTTGTTAAATAAAACTTATTTAAATATTTTACCACGATATTATTGACATAAAAATACCTGAAATTTAAACTTCTCCGATGACCGTTCATACTAATACATTATTCTAGTTAACGACTTACGATAAAAATAAGTGTCCGATATCCGAATTCCGGGAACATTGAATAAAAGTATTATCAATAGAAAATATCTTTTGATATAGTTATAAGTTATTTTTTATTTAATCTTGAAAATACCAATGCGTAGCAAACGCAATTCCGTAAAGTACTGCAAATGATACATAGCTGTATTTAAACCGCCGACTACTTCAAAGATTATTTTGAAGGAATATATACTTAAAAAAATGTATCGTTATTTATGTTTGATTTAAAAAAAAGTTATAATACTGTTATTGACTACTCATATAGCGTGCTATGCACTTTTAAAAACTAACGGAAAGGTAAATTAATTGGTAAAACTTGTACTTTGTTTTCTTTAAAATTTTCAGTACCATCACTACCCCCTTAACGGTGTGCAGTCTACTACTGTGCGATTGCGCCATCATTTTCTGCCTTTGTGAAATCAACTGTCGCCTGTGGTATTTCTGGACTGATACGATTTAGGAACCTTTAAGAAGACAGCCTATTCCTACCTCAAAGGCCGGTAACGCTATAACCCTTCTGGTATTCAAGTGTTGCGGGAGTCCAAGGGCCGTGGTAACCACTTACCATCAGCTGAGTGGCTTGCTCGTTTGCCTCCCTCTCTGTACATAATTATACTATGTATGCATTTTTAAAAAGTCAACTTAAAATAAAATTAATTGTTGAACCTCGTACTTTATTTTCTTCAAGATTTGCTTACATCATTTTCTAAATACGAGTACCATCCTGAAAACATTACTAAAAATGTATTTCAAGTTAATATACAAAAACGATGACAAAAGTGTAAGTTACTCATTTTTTTTTGTTATTTTAATGGTTGACAACCCACGACATTTAATACTGTCTAACAAACAGTGGTCAAGGATTTTTTGGCAATTTTGTTTTCTTATGTATCAGTCAGTTAAGGTCCTCTAGAACCAAATTAACTAATAATTTTTTAAAATAGATCCTTAACAGCGCAATCTTTTTTTTTACAATTATAATTAAGCCACTTTTTAACTGCAGATTGAATGCATTTTTTTGCTCATGTTTCGTGACCTTTTAGTAAGTTATACGACTCATGTCACATACATTAATAAACAAAAATAATAATTAATACTGTTTTATTTATTCGATTGACAAACTGTCAACTTCTCATCATGCATATATTACTTACTGTAGTAAAATGGAGAATTATATGATATGGGAGACAACAGTAAATAGTTTTATATCAAAGTGGCAGTGTTGTATGAAATTACAATTTAGTCAGTTATTCACTATGGAACAATTTTCCTGAAACATCACGCGCGACCTGACTAAAAATAAATCGAGAGTACGGAAGTTTGAAAATTTAGCAGGAACTCTTTTACTTCGAAATTGTTCGTTTCACGTACCTTACGTTGATAGGAAAAAGTAAGCCTTCTTAGCTAATGTCATACTTTTTATAAACGTTTTTATGAACCGCATTTGGAATTGTTTTCATAAAAATGTTTTGTTGAATAATCGGTAAATTTAAAATAAAATAAAATATCGAAATATTAATTTATGTTCTGTACATATAAATATCAACAACTTCACCCTATAACGTCTCCTAAAAACTCCCTAAAGTGACAAAAATGAGATAGCGTAAAAAAAATATAAACATCGATATTTATCGACACATTTATCGATTGCAAAAAAAATAGCACCATCAAATATCCAACGCATCAAATATCTAGGCAACAGAAGATTTGGTTTTGTTTTATAACACAAATCTTGATTCATAATTAATGATTACAATAACGAAATCCGATAATACGCAAACGCTTTGTCAGGTGAATAAAAAACGCTGGCTGTCGGTATTTTAATTCCCAATCCAGGGTATGACCCTCTTAATGTCTGCTGTTATTTCGAGTTTTTAGTTATTTTTCCGCTTGTTTACTGTTGTTGCTGTAAGATCATATAATGGTTGCATTAAAACGTTAGTGAGATAAACATTGATAAAAACAATAGTGTTAAATTATGAACTCATTTGTTTTAACAAACGTCAGTCATGATTTTTGCCTTCTTCGATGTTACTATATAAAACAATATTGTAATACATGCACGATTTAATGTTTGCTAAACATAAGTAATAAAATATAGCAAAGCTAATAAATAGCTTATACTCGTAATAACATTCCGTGCAGTGTTTAAGATCACTACAGTTAAAACTTTTAAAAACTTAAATCAGTTCAATATATTGCACTCGCGCATAATGCTATTCAGGATAAACATTTTAAACTTTCTATATAACATTTAAATTTCCTCATTGATCACTGCATGTAGAATTTTTTTTTTTTTTTATGGAAAGAAAGACAAACGAGCTGACGGTTCACCTGATGGTAAGTGATCCCGTCGCCCATGGACACACGCAACATCCGGAGAGTTG
>JAOCPS010800530.1:0-19259 GCA_025505425.1 Graphium colonna
TATTCTAATTGGTTATAATATTTTAAACATTTTCCTTAATTAATATAGGAAGATAAAATTGCTACTTCACATTGCATCGTTTAAACAGTTTCCTTATTTTGTGTTCAGGGCATTTTAGAGTGCTCTCTATCCATGGCAGGTCTCAATTTTGACAGTACGACGTTGCGTTACGTCTAAAGTACTGTTATGCTATTTACAGTTACAAAAATTGTCATTTATCAGTTGGTCAAAGTGTATATAATATTAATTTCACCAAGATAACATTTAGTGATAAAGTTGAGTTTTTGGTGTATGTACAAGTTGATTTTTTTAAAATGAGCCTAGTCGCTAACACTGGGTAAGTTTTTAAATGAAATAGGTTCAATTACAAAGTTTCCGAAATATCCTTTTAATGGTACTTCTAAATATTTATTAGAAAATTGGCTGGCCGCACCCTGTTCATTACGGGGGCTTCTCGTGGAATTGGAAAAGCTATAGCCTTGAAAGCCGCAAAAGATGGTGCAAACGTTGTTATTGCCGCCAAAACTGCTGAGCCACATCCTAAATTACCCGGCACAATCTACACTGCTGCTGAGGAAAGTAAGTTAATTTTTCATAAATTTCAAGCATAAATAGCCTTCGGATGAAAAGGGCATTAAAATAATAAAAAGATTTTATTTTCTATTTTCGAAGCACTCATTTAGTGGACTTTGAACTCTGTACTGGTGAATCGTCGTTTTTCACGACAACATTGAGTAAAAATAGGCAGCAAGGACCTTGAACTTTCAGATTTGGTAAAGCAATTTACTTCATTGCAATTTCTTTATTCTTAAGAACATTCTAACTTCATAAATTTGATAAAGTAATTTGTTTCTGAAGATGACTATAATTTTCATTATTACAGTTGAAGCTCTTGGAGGAAAGGCTTTACCTTGCATTGTAGATGTAAGGGAAGAAAAACAAATTCAGGCTGCCATTGATGCAGCCGTTAAAAAGGTAAATTTATCAAACCTATAATTGAATTTCTGTTATCAGTTGTAGTTACTGACAACTTTAGTAATTTATATATTTTTAAAAAAGTTTTAATTAAGTAATTCTTATAGTATTTTTAATCTCTCTGCAATTAAATAATAAAGTACTTATAGTGTATTAAATATATGCCCTTCTGACTGAATTAGGCAGCAGCTGCCAATCTACTGAGAGATTAGCCCACTATGCATGAGATATTATAGTGCATAAGTGTATGCACAACACATGTGCACTCTCGGTTCCTTTACTCTTATAACCAAATGGGATGGATATCTTACACAACTGGAAAGATGTCAGGCACAGGACTGACATTTTTCTTTCCCCATCTGACCTATGGATCATATTTATTTTCAGGCAATTGGGTGATCAGCCCTCATTGCCCTAATACAAACAAGAAACAACAACACAAAGTTATTGTTTCCCTGTGGGTTTCAAACCTATGACTTCAAGGCCCACACCACTAGGTTACAGTGGCGGTAAATAGTAATGTCTTACTAACTTTGAAAAAAATTGGCCTTTCTTAATTGTTTTAGTTCAATGGAATTGACATTCTTGTGAACAATGCGTCCGCTATCTCTCTAACAGGGACAGCACAGACGGACATGAAGAGATATGATCTCATGCACAATATTAATACAAGAGGAACATTTCTGGCGTAAGTATTTCCTTGTTTCCCTGAAGATTTTATTGCCTTGACCTTACTAACAATAACTTAGTTTAGTGTCTGATCTTAATATTAATTTATGAATAGCTTAGTAGATTTATGGTAGTAAAGATAATTATTTTGTTTTGCTATCTTGCCTATAGGTTACTTGATTTTAAATGGAATAATTTTCTTTCTTATATCTAAGAATTAAATGCAGGTATCATCTGTATACAGGTGTTATATGTGGTGATCATATATAAAGAATAAAAGTAAATATTAATTTATCACTGAGTAAAGTTAATAGAACGATTAACAATTACTAACCCAACCCTTGTTGTTCGTAGCAGACAGGGAGAGGATGTTTTTTTTGCGGATCCACAATCTCCGCATAATATCACATGATGTGGCCTCCATGTTTCAATTATTTATTGGAAAATTTAATCTGGAGATGTAGCCAGCCCACCTCCATTTCAGCATAGTAGCGTAGCGAGTACCGAGTACACTCCTTTCGTAACATTAGTGACTCACCAGTCACTCTGTATAATATAAACTTTTTATTTCCAGATCCAAACTTTGTCTACCGTTACTGAAGAACAGTGACCATGCTCACATTCTTAATCTATCACCACCATTGAATATGAGCCCCTATTGGTATGTTTTGTTTATTCTAAATTAACTAATTACTAAAGTAACATACATATATTTTTACAAATTTTATTCAATTGTTTAGCGATGCTTCAAACACCTTTTGATAATGTATTAGATAAATTATACCTTTTTACTGACTTCAATAATGGAGGAGGTTCTCAATTCTGATTCTCCATTTAGGAAGTATACCCTATCAGATAGAAAAATACTTGAAATGGAAGATAATATTTGTTTGTTCTGGTATGTTTTATAAATAGAAGATACCAGAACCAACAGAAACATCCAAATGTAGAAGCTTCTCCTTTTTTGAAGGATGTTATAATAAAAAAATATATTTATACATTTTCATTGACTCCAAGAAATATCTAGAGTAAAACCTTAAATGATATTCTGCAGGTTTTCGATTCATGTAGCATATACAATGGCAAAATATGGAATGTCCATGTGTGTTCTCGGCATGAGTGAAGAATTCAAACCTTTGAATATTGGGGTTAATGCATTGTGGCCCAAGACTGGTATGTATTGAGATATTAAAAATTTGCATTACATTTTTTATGATAACTTGAATTATATATTTTATGATACAGTTAGAGCACCAATGACCTAATTGAATTAAAGATATGGACATTCAATTATGTGGTTGAGGATTCGAAGCCCGCCATTCGACTATTGTCTTGAACCATATCCTAACACAAGCCTGGATGGTTTAGGAAAATTGTAAAATTTCAAATAATATGCTAATATTTTTTTAAAAGAAGAATAAGCTAAGATTGTTTTGCCAATTTAATTATTTCTCAATTATCAACTAGCAGCCACATCATTAATTTAATAATTTCCAACAAATGATTAATTGAATGATATGGCTATAAAAAATAAGGGTTGGTGATAGTAGGGTGACAATTTAGAGTTGTATGATTTTAATGCCACATCAACAAAATTTTTTTCTCTAAAAATAGAAAAAAACATTCAGGTAGATAACAACAGATTCTAAGACCAACTGTATATACATTTAAATTTTTATAAAAATCAGTCAAGCTGTTTCAGATAAGTATGGCAACTAACATTGTCATATAAGAATTTTATTGACAATGTTAATTTTGTATAGTTATTTGGATTTGTTCCAATTTGGTACAAAATCAGTTAATTTATTTGCTTAAGTCTATTTTGGTTAGGTTAGTTAAGTCACTTGATTAATACTCGAGGAGCCGACGCGTTAGCGTTCGCGATGTCAATAATGGCGGTGCTCCATATAATTAACGAACTTTTTTTAACGAATTTTTTTTCCCTGAAAACCAAGCATTTTCTATAAATTGAGCTTTATATGAGTCTGATGAATTATAATTGTATATCAATTGAAAATCAGCAAGTATACTAGCAGGTATTCACTGTCGAAATTACCTAAATTATGATAAATTTTAATGTGTAGAAAAAAATGCTTATTTTAACTAAAATTCATTGTTTTCAGCTATTGCAACTGCGGCTATAGAAATGTTGACTGGTGATACATCAACCAGTCGGAAACCAGAAATTGTTTCAGATGCTGCCTATGTTATGCTATGCCAGTAAGTCTTAACTTATACTAATCATTTTTTTTTGTAAATTATAATAGCAACAGAAATATGTAAACAACTTCTGAGGTTTTAATATATGATTACTGACATACCTATCTGATGTAATATTTTTAATAAATAAATGTGACTATAAATTCTTAAAAAATTTAAAGTGATTAGAAGAGCATTTTTAGAGATTTTTAAAAAATAAGCATTGGATTTTTGCATATAACAAAAGTTATTATGCAATGAAGGTGTCATAATAAAAGTAAATGTACAAGTAAAACAATTAACTTTTGTTTTTAAATGCTCAAATGGCCCTAATACAATAATTTTCAGTAAAAATTACATATTTTTTATAGGGATCCAAAGAAATACACAGGCAACTTTGCAATTGATGAAGACGTCCTAAAAGAACATGGAGTAAAGGACTTGGCACCATATGCTTGTGATCCAAGTGAGTATAATATATATATATTTTGTGTTATTGTTAGAATATATCATATTTATAGAAAATAATAGGTTTCTCACTTCACAAACTAAACTTCATTGTAACTTCAACTCAATATGTATATGTATTGGTCAGATTCTGTCGATCATAGCGACCAGAAGTTCTTAAGATAAGCATGTTCGAAGAAACAAATTCTACTGCTTTTTAATATTATACATATACATATTTTGATAACTGGTTGGCTCAGTTACTAAGATGTGGGCTACAGCATCATAGGTCGTGGGTTCGATTCCCCCTGGAGTAAATATTTATATGACCTACAAATACTTTTCTCGGATTTAGGTGTTTTTTCATGTGTAATATATGTCTGGTGTAAATTGCCCTTGAAATACAAGATGTTGATCTTACCATAAGGACACACAAAATAAAAAGTCATAGTCATAAAAAATTAAATATTGGTAATGATGATCATAGAAAATCTGGATAATCTACTACTGGATGGATTCTTGGATGATCCAGCCGCTATGGGTCAACATAGAACAGTGACTACCGCATCTGTTAGAAAGTATCATACAACGGCAGTGAATTACACAGAGAAGGTTGGTTTCTATATACAGGGAGACTTGTGACTCACTTTCAATATTCGAAGATGTTATATGTGGCGATCATATAAGAAGAATAAAAGTAATATTAAAAATAAGGGTATCAATTGACCGCTGAGTGAACTTAATCGAAAGTTAAAATTAATTACGAAACTCATGGGTTTCCAAGTAGACAACGCGGGTGGCCGCCATCTTCGGGTCGATGAACTTTGCCACCCGCCATATTTTCAGCTGCGGCATCGTATCCATGATTCATTTGTTTATTAGAAAATTTAGTCAAAAAGTATGCCCCTAATTTTATTACATAATTATGATGACAATCCAATACAAAGCTCTCCTTTGATATTGTTAGTGAATCACCAGTCACCCTGTGTGCTCTTATTGCTTTAGCATTTTTTCCTATTTCTGTCGCCTCAGATAGAAATGGTACATCTTGTAATAATTTTGTTATATACAATATCTTTATATGTAGTTAATTGTAGTCATGCAGATAGTGATATATATTGATAATAAATTCTTTACAATATTTTCATCAACAAAAAATTAATCCTAAATAATATATCAGTTTTTCAAATGTACATAATCTGATAAACAAAATACTTTTAAAGATTAGGATATATAGGCCTTATGTAGTGACTTAGTTAATTATATTAAATGATATTGATATAAAAGCACATTCAATTATAAAATTTATGTAGTAAGTTGCTGCTTCCTGCAGTTTCACTTGTAGAAATTGTCCCTGTTTTTATAACATACTCCATTGGCACTCAGCTCCTATTGGTCATGGCGTAATGTTAAATACCCTAAAGCCTCCCTTGACATAATGAGCTATCAAACATTTTTTTTTTAATTCGGACCAGTTGTTGCTGAGATCAGTGTATTCAAACAAACTCAGCGGCTTTATAATATTAGGATAGATAAAACGCGTAGCAGTTTATCTAAACCACAATCTAATGATTAAAATATAATCATGTTGTTGACCAAATAAGTATATATGGTTATTCCCTATAATGATGATATAACAAAAATCATATCTTACAATTAAGGTCATATTTGTGACTATAAAAATGTACTGAATCTCAAATCATCATTATTCATAACACATAATATCTTTAAAAAAAATGTTGTAGGTTAATTTTTTTTATAAATTATGTTACCTATTTAATGTCACTGCTATGTAGTTTTGAATAAAAAAATAACAAGCATTCTACCCTTAAAAACTTTTGGTTCTATTTTATTGTTAAAGAAATATTCCCATATTTTTAGTAATAAAAATAGTATAAACACCTACTCAGATATAAAGCCCATAGAGTAAATATACATATAACTAAATATTCTGCTGTAACAATCATATTAAACAAGGAATAAGTGGTCATAGATGATGTTTATTACTTGCCTTGTTAATATGTTATTATAAATTGGGTTAAGAGTTAAAGAACATTTACAAAATACATAAGAATTCCTTCAAAATTTTCATGGTATTTGTTCACAGGTAACATAGCAAATCTGTTGCCGGACTTCTTCCTGGAAGTACCTGGGGAAGTTAATGAAAAAGTCAAAAAGGTGTGATAAGGAAGGAATAATAAATTTATCTGTGACCACTTATTGCTGTTTAGCAATCTTTATTTCTATTAACCCTCGTGATTGTCTTTTTATGTTAAAATATTAACAATTTTCCAGTGTGATTCTTAGTGTTATCTAACATGCTTGTGCATGAATGGTGGAAGTAGTATTGGTATATAGTGTGACTGGTGAGTCACTTTCAGTATTTGGGGATGTTATATGTATTGATTTTGAGATCATATATGAAGAATAAAATTAATATTAAAAATAAATATGGCCACTGGGAAAATTAAAGCGTAATGAATAATTAATTACGAAATCCATGGGCCATGTAGAGGCTGGGGCAGTCGCTTTTTCGGGTCGATTAATTGCGCCAACTGGCCATATTTTCGCTGCCGACATTTATATCCACGCTTCATTTATGTATAAGAAAATTTGTTCAAAAACCATACCCTTAATTTGATTACATAATTATGATGAGAAACGAGTACCGAACGCTCTCCTTTATTAATTGTAGTCACTCACCGGTGACCCTGTATACACATATATATTGTTAATTTAATTTTCATAGCTTGTGACTGTACAGCTATGAGTTTCCATGACAAAACAGAACTATCAAGTACATTTCTATAAAAAATATTGCAATATTTTTAATAGATTTTATTGTAAGATTTTTTTAAATTACAACATAAAATGTAATTTTAATAAAACTTACATCATATATAATATGAAAATGTTACAAGTAAAGCTAACTAGAAGAAATGTTACTATCAATGTCATCTACTTATAACATAAGAAAATATTACATCGGTTATTTTGAAATAAAAAGAATTAAATATATCATATTTTTTGTCATAGTTGTATGTTATTTTCTGTTTTGTCTGGTCACAAATAGCCATTCATAGCTATTAACTAAAGTTTATTTTCATAGAAAATTACCGACATCAGTTGCCTTAGAAGAGTTTTCGAAAAATATTTTGTTCTATTATTTTTATTCAAAACACAAACTACTGAACCGATTTTTCAGAAAATTTTATTAAAGACCAAGTACATTCTTAAAAATGGAATTTCTAAAATCGGCTTACAAATGTCGGATTAATGCGCGAACATTTAAAAGAAAACAGAAACATTTGAATTCAGAACCTTTTTTATATTGTTTAAAAAAAATATGGGACTCGATAATATCAGTCAATAAATGAAATTCAATAATATATGTCTGCCTTTATTTGACCTTTAATGTCTAAAATAGTGACTTTATTCTAAAGAACTGGTGGTAGTTTATAATGAACGAATCTCTATGTAAAACTTGACCTTCCATTAGAGCGCGCAAGCGCCTATGTGAATAAACATATTTTGGTTTTGATTTTTGTTTTTAAGCAGACTGCTATATTTTTAGATTAGTTTACAGTAATTTATTAACAGACTTCAAAATAGGATGAGGTATTCAATTTGAGTGTATGTTTATATTATATTATTATTATTATATTACCCGATTCCTCCGAAAGTTAAAAGGATATGTGAGGTGGTCCCATATAGTTGTCATGAAAATCGGACCCTAAAAAAGTTTCAGTATTGTGTTTAAATCAAAATAACTGAAAAAAATATATCATGAATGTTTACTTCCTGTTGCTTTTGCTAATTTCTTTGATTGTGTGTGTAAAATAATTGTAATAAAATAAAAATTATTGATATTGATTAATTTTTTCTACATAATTTTTAACATATAGCTTGATTTGAAATATAACTTTCTTACAAAGTAATTTTACTATCTTAAAGTCCTTTAAAAAGTTAAAAAAGTCCTAAAAAAACCTAAGTATTATTAATTTTTTAGTTTTTCTATAGAATGTATGCAATTTTTTGTTAAATATGAAAATATATAGACTGTCAAATAACTCATGTTTCTTTTTATTTTTATGAATATACTGAATCAATATTGCAATAAAATATTAACACAAGTTTCTTGCAGAGTGAGTCGGGAGGTCAAATACCAGAATTATTCAACACAATTGGAAAAGTTATCACCCCAGAACTGGTAAAGAGGACTCAAGCCATATACCAGTTTAATGTTAAGGGTATGTTTCATTTTATTGACGATAGTACATAATGGCCTTAAAAAGTTATATGAATTCTTTATTATATTAATTGTAATATATAAAATTCTCATTCCACAATTGATATACTCCTCCAAAACAGCTTTACAGATTTTCTTTTCTTTAGGTTGGAGAACCTGTCTTAATCTATTTTTAATACCTCTGAGGGGGTCTACCCCAAATTTTTTCAGCCACAATTACGAATTTAAAAAATACGACCCTAAATTTTTACTCTTATCACCAACACCTATTTCTTAATAGTCATATTACTAATTTAATTATTTTTAACCCTGTTTAAAACCTTCCATCCCCTAGACGTAATTTATATGGTAAAACAATGTTTGCTGTGCCAGCTGTTATATTAAATGTTGTATTTTGTCAGTAACAACACTCTTTGAGCAAAACATACCCATATGCAATTGCAATAATAGGATATGTTTTGCTAAATCTTATTCAGTTTCTGCAAACACTGTCCATAATATATTCGCTTAACATATTTTTTGCTTATTTAAGGCTTCTCCATTATGTACTTTTATTTATGGAAAGGATGACAGACAAGTGGACGGTTCACCTGATAGTAAGTGATCCGGTCGTCCATGGACACACGAGTAGTATGTTAGTTGTAGGTAAAGAACATATTAAAGATTTTGTCGAGAAAGGAGTTTGAAAAGAAGAGGGAAGGAATGGACATCTGGCAACCCAGAAAGTCATGGATACTTTATTTTATGCCCACTTTGTTTAAGGCGGTAGTCTCTCCCTGGGCGAGAGCGACCGTAAAGGTGCAGTAAAAGCTGTTAAAAGATATATGCTCCATCATTCAAATATTAATATTAGGCCTACAGATCACCTAAATTATTGTCAGTAATGCTATCATACTGATATATTTACTTAATTATTATTTTACCCATGCGATTTTAACAGGAAAAGAAGAAGGTGTATGGCATATAGACCTGAAAAACGGAGATGGAACCTGCGGTCAGGGCGAGCCAAAGAATCCTCCAGATGCTACTCTGACCATGGACAGTACTAATTTTGCAGAAATGTTTGCTGGTAAATATGTAAAACCCAAAATATATATGTAATATAATGGATCTACAGCAACTTGTACAAATAGTAACAATCACAATTTTTTTTGGCACGGTAAAACATTATTCAGTGAAAAATTTATGTATGTATTCCTACAATTACAGTCAAGTCCCGTTCCAATTGAGACTGAACTAAGAGAATGTATGGTGACTGGCTATTATCTTGTAAACCCCATTATTGGTCAGTTTGTCTGGAAAATACCTTAATCTCAAAACGCTCAAGTCTCTAGGACAATATGTACATACATAAATATTTCCATAGTGTTGTATTACCTGCTTTAATTTAGACTTTTATGGAGACATAGTGAAATAAGGAATTATAAATGGAAGAAAATAACAACCAATTTCATTCCTCATTTTGTAATAAGTATTACAAGCTGTAGAGCATAATAAAAAGAGAAGAATTTGTTTTATTCAAATTTTCTTTTAATTTTTAGGTAAATTGAACCCGACGACAGCATTCATGATGGGCAAGCTAAAGATCAAAGGTGATCTACAAAAAGCAATGAAGTTGGATAAAATGATGAAATCATTAAAAAATAAAGTTTAAGCTTTTTGTATCTCATATTGTTTTATGACTGTTCATGTATAAACAGTATTTTTATAAATGTAAAGAAAATGAAAGTTTTTAAAACATGTTACAAAAAGACTGTACTAATTTAGTTGTAGTAGAACAGGGAATTGAAAATTATAAATATATATTTTTTTCTATGTAAAATCATCACAAAATTTAATTTGCTAAGCTACTAATACAATGTTGATTATTTACAATGGTTGTGTATTTATAAAAATTAAGTGTATACAAATGCATTTTTATTGAAATTATTTATTATTTAAATTTTTTGGTGAAAGTTCTATATGTATGTACAAAAATATAAAGCAAAATTGGTATATATTGTCTGTTACTATATTAAAAATTCATTTCATTTACTTGTTTTTATTACAAATTGTAAATAAAGGATATTTATATATATACATTCGTTTTTATTATAACATTTTATTCTCTCCCACAGTATTGTTGTTTTTGCCGTAATATTCAATGATAATCTTAATTTACTAAATGAAGCAGTATTGCGTCATTATATTACGTATTATCTCATCAATATTTGTTACCAAGGAATAACAAAACATCACATTCTATTATGGAATATTTATAATTGTGTAAACTAGTCTTTCCAAGTATTGTTAACTTTCGCATTTATAAATTGTTCATTCGAGCATAACATGAACAAGTTAGTGACAAACAATTACTATTATTGGCTAAAATTCAATGCCCTACATTATTAAAGTACAAAAGTACACTTAAAATTACATCAGTTTACTACGCGATAACCTTGTTATCTCAATTGAATTCTCTCGCCACTTATTTGTCTAACTTTTCATTTGAACTCTGCTGTCAGTGACACATTGTCAGTTGATCTGTTTGTCAGATGCTTTTTATCAACCGGTCGTGATATTATCTTATGTTTTGACTACTTTGAGATTTTCTAACGAAATAATAGTAAAAATGTTTTCAATTGACGCACCTGTTGAGATACAAAATACTGAATATTGCAATTACCGTTCGCCACTGAGCACGCGATATGCTTCAAAAGAAATGCAATACAACTTTAGTGACCAAAAGAAATTCTCAACTTGGCGAAAGTTATGGGTATATTTGGCGAAGGCGGAGCAGGTAAGTTTACCTTTTGTTTTATAAACATTTTGTGGTGTAATTTGTTTAAATTGTACAGGTTTAGCTTATTATTTACGTAACATAATAAATTTAAGGTTATGTTTTGGAAATGATGCATAACTTGTAAATTAAACTGTCCAACGATTTATATGGGAACATAAAAGAAAGTATTTATGTCAATTGTAACTTTTATTAAATTATTTACCTACTTTTTATTGTGGCGTAAATTATAGTAGCACGATAAAGTTACATCCGAGTAGGTTTTTTGTAAAAGTAAGTAAACAAAAGAAAACACAATAAATGACTTGTAAAGTTGCCAGTTAACTGCATTTAAAAAAATAACGATGTCGAAAAAAATCAACGTGGTTTTTGTATCGAATATATACGACGCATTGCTTAAAATATCGATAGAATCTTGAAAAAATACCAAACTAGATTTCGGCAAGATTAAATTCTTTAATTTATACGATGTTTATTAAAAAAAAACATTGCACCGAAGAAAAACCCTTTGCAAATATTATATACAATATACTCTCAAAAGGTTGGTACTGTACATGTATGCATACGTAAAAAAGTATAAAGATTAAATTATGGGTGGCTTTGCTGGAAAATGTAAAATAACCAAGTTTTTTATTTGTCGCGGGCGTCATTACTGCTGGCCAGAAAAGCCTCTACAGCTCCGACGGGCTTGAGGTGGTCGGACGGCCATTCTACTCGTGTTACCAGATTGGGAGGCCGCTGAGCTTTTAGGTCGCTTCGGCGGACGCTCCATGGAATGCTCAGACTCAAGGGCCCCGAGAGGGGA
Organism: Graphium colonna; assembly: GCA_025505425.1. Lineage (NCBI taxonomy): Eukaryota > Metazoa > Arthropoda > Insecta > Lepidoptera > Papilionidae > Graphium > Graphium colonna. The sequence goes on from JAOCPS010800530.1 coordinate 12,124, forward strand.
CCTCAGCTTGGATTGTCACTCATTGCGCGTTTAGCATTCCATCTCGAAGGTGCCCGAGAGGGCCGAACCAAGGCTTGATCGGTTGTTATTATCGAATTAAAGGGAAGGCTACAACTGACATTGCTACCGCTTCTGGATGCGTTATCGTTGGGAGAAGAAGCGGTGGCAGAAGAAACTCTAGCAACGCCTCTATCGGGACTAAACCGTCCAGCTACATGGTGGCATCTAGTATAAGTGCTGCGCCGCACTCGCCAGCGAGCGCGGTTTGTTCTCTGATTTTTGTGAAGTCTTTGTGTCTTTTTATTGCGAAAGTCGTCTCGTCGTCAGGGAAGTCTAAGACGTGATGCGGCCTACGATTGTCATGTCGCTTAGACGTGCCTAGCGGTATGGGCCTATAGGTGGAGCCTTTAACTAATTTGTACGGATGGGTCACGGCGGTTTCAAAATCGCGGCGCGATGCCAACTTCAGGACTTGAGCGATGGTCAGAAGCTCGAGGTCGATGTGCAAGTCTAAGTTGCGTATGAACCAGGGTGCACCCGTGGCTCTGCGCATAAATCGAATCTGGATGACCTGAAGTCGGTTTATTTGGTAGGGGATTATGTCATAATGAGGCGAATTACTGCCTTATAGATAGTCCGTACCTTCCGAAGATACAGTTTGGACTTTGCATTGAATAAGTGATACAGGCGACCTAGGATGTAGGCGGACCAGCCGAGCTCGTACAACCTGTTTATGAGCCCGTTGTGCCAGACTTTTTCGAACGCTTTCGCGACATTGAAAAAGAGCGCTCCTGTATGGCATTCTATTTGCCTTTTAGCTAATATGTGCTCCGTGATGCGGTGCACTTGGTGGGTACAGGAATGTTTGGCTCTGAAGCCGAATTGTTTGGGGATAGGAAGCCCTCGAGCTTCCTTAAAGCTTCGTAAGCGGGCTAAGATTAGTCTGCCATAAATTTAATCCAAGGGGTTTTAAAGAGACTAATCGGGCGATATGAAGTGGAGTTGGTTTTGGAGGGTTTGAGGAACCCTATAACCTCTGCATTCTTCCACTCTGTGGGAAAGAAGCCTTTGGCTATTGTCGCGTTATATATTACGACCAATAGTTGGATGATGGCAGTGGGTAGGAGTTTAGTCACCTTATTGATGAAGCCATCAGAGCCGGAGGCTTTACGTGGTCGTAATTTTTTGATAATATCCTTAACTTCACCGCACGTTACTGGAGAAACCGGATCGCTTAATGGTTCGTTTAAATTTTTAACTATTGAATGACCAATTCTATACCTTGTCCAACCAACCTTGACCAAAATGTAAACATTGCGCTTACCTGTGCAAAAATATACACTATGAATGTTAGTCTCTTATTTTACTGCCGTGTGGTGCCGGCCTAGAATAGTACCGCCCCCTCTCTTCCCGTGGGTGTCGTAAGAATCGACTAAGGGTAGAAGGTATTCGAAGGTAGTTCGTAGGGTGACACAATCATACTGTGCCACTGTCATCCAATGCACTACATTAACCGACTACCATCCTCTATAAGAAGGAAAACTTATACTAAACCCGGAATTGGTGCCTCCGTTCAGGCGCAAGCCAGGCAACCTGCGGCCAAACCGGCGCTACATGTACTGACTTGTCATTCCTGTGGGCTCCGTCGGGGTGGCATGGGTTCTGGGCAAGCCCTTGTTGCCACAAAGTCGTCTGACCTAGGCGTAGCAGCATCCGCGCGGAGAGGATACTTCGCCCGCCTGCCCATCAGGTGGGAAACAACACGGGGAGTGGCAGTTACCGGTTATAAGCTAGCACAAATAGGCGTAAGTGCAAGCGCCAGGGGTCACTCTCGACAGTAGGAGGATCCATCGCAGATCCATTGATCAATTACCGCCTGCTTTAAGTTGGGCAGCTCCTGACCAATAAGGTATTGATCGGTCTCGGCGTCAACTTGTTCCGCCTGGGTGAACGGAACACAAGCCTCATAGCTGGACGTTGACGCTGTAACCTGACGACCTGCTCACAAGAAATATACCAATATAAACACCAACGTTGCATACATGCGCTTTGCATCATGGAATGTCGGCACTATGAGGACAGGCCTATCTAACATCTGTGGAGGCTTCAATTGCGCACAAGATCTGCGTTAAACTTCCATTATCGACGTTGAGCTAAAATGCTTAACGTAGATATTGCGGCCTTACAGGAAACCAGGATCGAGGATGAAGGGTCAGTTCGCGAAGCTGACTACATGTTCTTCTGGAAGGACAAGAGTTCCTCAGAAATTCGCGAGCATGGTGTAGGATTTGCCGTCCGTAATAGCTTACTTAATACAAAAGAAACACCCATGGGTATTTCTGAACGCATAATAGTCTTGTATCTAAACACTAAAAGTGGCTATGTCACCCTTACGACGACCTACTCGAAGAAACTGTGTGAACGGTCCGTTCAACAGACCGACTGCACATTTTGGGCGACTTCAATGCCCGTGTTGGCCAAGACTCATCGGCTTGGCCTGAATGCCTGGGTACACATGGTAAGCAAAACGAAAATGGGCAACGATTGCTGGAGTTTTGCTTAGACACCACCGGTGTGTTACTAACACTTTTTTTAAAGGCAAAACGATGCGGAAAGTCTCTTGGATGCACCCCAGATCCAAACATTAGCACTAGTTGGATCTCGTCCTTACAAGAAGGACCTCCGGGAAACACTTCACATACGTGCTTTTCACAGCTTCGATGGTGACACCGACTACAACCTTGTTGCTTCCAACGTTCGACTTAGCCCCAAGAGAATCCACTCGTCGAAGCCCCAGGGTCGCAAAAAGATAAATCGTTTCAAACCCGTGGATTCGTTTGAGGTCATGGTCCGTGCGAAGGTTGCTACCTGGGAAGCGTTGGCGTCACCGCGGACTCAATGGGAGAGGCTAATATTTCGTAAAGCTTTCGGGTATCAGAAAGTGAAAAGTCGCGGCTGATTTCTAGAAAATGAGAAGCACTTGAAAACACTTATTGACACAAAACGCCAAGCAGCCCTAAACTTTCGCCTTAACTCTTGCGCCGCGACCCGTGAGGACCTCAACAGAGCAAAGGCTAAACTCCAGCGAAGCACTCGCTTCTATACACACGTACTGGACCGAGCTTTGTCAGAGTATCGGTGCGGACCACACTAATGGCGTGTCCCATCCCTATTGGAGGATTCAGATGTCAAAAATGTTTAAGTTAATAATTCGAAATAAAACACGAAACTCTTTCATTCTCCTCTACCGTCCAATGTCTCAACCCTTGTAAACCAACTCTTTGCTCTCCTAGTTCAAAATAACCAGCACTCACCCTCCCAAAATCCTCCAGTGGAACTATAGGAGAATCCGTCGTAAAAAACATGAAATCATCCACTTAATAAACCGTTACAAGCTCATTGCTTTAGCCGTGTAGGAGACATGGCTTCACCCTAATTCCCACTTCAGGGTTTCGGGCTTCTCTTGCCTTCAAGACGACAGAAACGATGGCAGGGCAGGTTGCGCCCTTCTAGTCAGTAAATCTATCACCTTTACCGAAATCATTGTACCACCCCAAAAACCCGGCCTACATGTTATAGCTGTCAGAGCCTTAAATGTTTCCATTATTTCATCCTATATCCCCCATCCTAATGTAAATCTAATTACTGAATTTAAATCTATTCCGTCATCAATTCCTAGTTAGTTATGTGATTTCAACTGCCATCACACACTTTGGGGTTCCCATTTCACAGATCTCTATTCATCTTCCCTGTTAGACCTATTAGACGATATCGTACTTTATGTTTTAAATGACGGTTCTTCTACTTGGCGAGTTTCCCCTCTCTAAAATATTAGTGTTCCTGACTTTTCTTTAGCTTCTCCCGCCATGGCTCGCAGTTTATCCATGTTTGTACACCCTAACTCATTTGGTAGCGACTACTTTTCTATTTTGATTTCCATCCACCAATCTTCTGTTCCAAATACTCCCTTCAGTCCTCTTCAAAAATATCGCATTTCCCAAGCAAACTGGGACATGTTCTCCAATCAAATCGATGATTCAGTTGGCTCCCTTTCAGCAGTCAAACTTTCTAACTTCCTTTTACTCTATCACAAATTAATTTACCTCCTTACGCAAGAAAGCAGAGAATATGTACGCATCCAACATCACCATGCAAAATTATATAAATTTTAAAAACATCAAATAAAAAGCGTTCGAGATAGCGAAAATTTTGTGAATCTTTTCTTTTCCGACTCCTATCCCTTTCAAATCCTTAATCCCGACCCTTCCTATCCAAGAAATCCATTGTATCCAATTTCCCAGGTTGACAACGCACTCGCAACTCTCCGGATGTTGCGTGTGTCCATGGGCGATGGGATCATTTACCATTAGGTGAACTGAACCGTCTCCTCATTTGTCTTCCTTTCCATTAAAAAAAAGGGAACAGAGAAATTGATTTCGTAACTAAAAAAGTTACGTCAAATAAAAAAAGAAAGTATTTTGTAAATCGGTCCATAACTTGCGGAGAAATGAGCAGACATACATAAAAATAACATCAAGTCTATTTGAGAACCTCCACCTTCTTTGAAGTCGGTTGAAAAAACTTCATATCCTGCTCGTGAGATGGACTTCGCAAAACTAAACAATGTTATTAAGCTTTGACGGGCTGAACTGTTACTTTTTTATTGAAATTTTGTTTATGGTTTTTGTATCTCAATGTATAAGTCTCTTAATTTCACAGACATTACAAAAACCGACTTTGACCGCCTTGTAAAGTGTACTTTCGAGACATATCTTCTCGGTTATTTTAATTTTAAAAACAAACTACTAATTGAATTTTTATAAAAATTTTGTAGGACCATTGTAGACAACGTGACCCTATCAGATAAACAAATATTATTTCGAATCAGTTCATAAGTTTCGGAGATATGTGCAAACTTTCCTAAGTTTTGTTCTTTTTATTAAAAAAAAACTAATGAAGCGATTTAAGGAAAAAGAAATAATGTGAATATCAACAAAAAATGCTCTATCGCATTAAAATATTTTTTTATAAATTGGTTTATAAATGACGGAGACACGTGCACATTTACAAAAAATCTATTTTTTTTTTAATTTAAAAGAGAAACTACTGAACCGATTTTTCTGATAATGTTATGGGACGATTTCAGAAGAAGACCCTATAAGATGAAAAAAGATTTTTGAAAATACTGGTATATAAATGACAGAGATATGCGCGAACATACATAAAAAATATAAACATTCGAATGGAGAACCTTCTTCCTTTTTTGAAGTCGGTTAAAATATTCTTTCTTTTTTGACAGACCAACTTGTCAAACGTCGATTTCGCATTGAATAATAACAATAATCAATTTATTTCCTTTTGAACTGTTGAAACAAGATGGTTTACAGTATTTAAATGCCACGTTCAGCCATTATACAAAAGTACTGACCGCCTTCGTAGCTTAGTGGTATGGTCCCTTCTTTTGGAAATCCTTTGTGGAGGTCGTGGGTTCGAATCCCGCGCGACAATGACTTTGTGTTGTTGTTTCTCCCTTGAATTAGGGCAATGCGAGCTGATCATCCGATTGCCTGAAAAGAAAGATGATCCAAGTGTCGGATGGGCATGTAAAAAGTCCGTCTTGCGCCTGATCTCCGGTCGTATCGGATATCCGCCCCTATGTGAGTAAAGTAACAGAGTGCACCTGTGTTTGCGCGTATACTTGTGCACTATAATATCACCTGCGCAGTTGGCTACTCTCAAATTAGATGGCTGCCGTTGCCGTAATTCGTCAGGAGGACCCATTACAGTATGCAATATGTACATCGATTTTTACATTAGTAAATTTTTAACAATATTTTTAACCATAAATATCAATACAATTCCAAATAACTCACTCCTTAAAATTATCTTTTTTTCTTATTGAATGTCTCTGAACGTAAGCTACTCTGTGCAGGCAAATTACATAGTCGATGCGATGCCTCGCCGCGAGGGATTTTTAACATTTTTATTGGAAAACTTCGAGTCAATCCGAAAGTTTCCTTGTTTATTAATTACCCCAGCCACTAGGGGTGTTTATTTATTTATTTAATTTTATTAGAGACAAACAGAAACAAAATATTTAATATACAAAAATAACATTTGTATTAATATTAAAATTATTCCCTCAAAAGTCTCTCTGTAAACCATGTTTGGTATTAAATGTTGGTATAGCATAATAAAGCGATAAAAAATATATAACGTATAAAAATATGTTTCTATGACTAATAATTAAAAAATACAACTTAATATAAGACACTAATTAACCGACCTCAAAAAAATGGGAAGGTTCGCAAGTCGAATGTATTTATGTATGATCGGGCATATCTCCGCCATTTATTAACCGATTTTAAAAATTCTTTTTTCATCTTATAGCGTATTCTTTCGGAATGGTCCCGTATAATTTTCAGCAAAATTGGTTCAGTAGTTTTTCTTTCAAATCAAAATGACAAAAATGATTTTATGTATTTCTGCGCGTGTCTCCATTTCTAAACCAATTTCAAAAAATGTTTTTGTATGTGATAGTGTTCTTTATAAATAGTCTAATACAATTTAAAAACGCTCCTTTAGTTTATTATTTATATAAAAATAATAAAATTTAGGAAGCACATATCTCCCCAATTTAGGAACTTATTTGGAAAAATATGTCCATAATGGTTTTATAAGATTTTTATAGAAATCGGATTAATAATTTGTTTTTGAAATCAAAATAACATAGAAGATATGTTAAAAAGTACACATTTAGAGCGTTTGAAGTAGCTTTTTATATTTTTCTGTGAAAATAAGCTTGTATAACTAATCCCCGTTACCTACTAAAGTAGTTTCAAATTTAAAAATGAATAAAACAAAATTTCAAGCATGGAAATTATACAAGACCCTTCTTGATTTGCCTTTTTTATGGAAAGGAAGACAAACGAGCAGACGGTTCATCTGATGGTAAGCGATCCCGACGTCTATAGACACACGCAACATCCAGAGCATTGTAATTGCGGTATCAACCTGGGAAATTGGATAGAGTAGGTTTATTAGATAGGATTGGATCAGGACTAACGATTTTGAGAGGAAATGAGTGGGAAAAGGAAAGGGCACTTCACGGGAAGTGCCACCGCCCTTTACAAAGT
>JAOCPS010800531.1:0-10180 GCA_025505425.1 Graphium colonna
TTATACCAGTAATGTGCATAAAATAAATATTTTTTTGTTAAAATGGCGTTTCTTAAGATGTAGGGGTTAGTTCCTTTTTTCGCCACGTTCATTTAGAGCATTGTCGCACTATCATTAATAAATAGTAAACGCTAAAAATTTAACATAGATTTAAAATATCTTTAATATTGATGGCGCCACTGAACACGAGTAACGAATTTTTAAATCCACATAAATTTATGATAAACAATAATTAATACAATTCAAAATTATATAATAATTACACAAAATAAAAGAAGTGAGTTTCGGAATAGTTTCGGAAAATCTTGCTTGACGTGAGTTCGACTAAAAATACAAAAAGCTTTAGATGACTGACTCTGATTCTTGTTTATGTTTTGCTTGTTTGGTTTAAAAAAATTACATTTAATTAATATTATCAGCGGTTTTGTAGCCCAATCGATGACAATGGATGGTTATAAAAATTTACAAGTTATAATGATATTAGAACATTGAAATGGAAATTGCAAATTATATATTTAGTAAATTACTTCTTGAAAGTTAAATTAGTAAAGTTTATGTTATTGACAAGTCTGTAAGTAAATATAAGAATTAAAAATTATATACTCTAATATTAATATCGCCTTTTTATTATTTTTATATTACATTTGCACTTTGAAATCTTATTTTAAGTGATTAACATTTTAATATATGTAATAAGATACTTGAATCAAAAAATAACATTTAATGCTAAACAAAAACTATAACTTCTTTTACCTGTTTTGTTTCTACATTGTTATTCTTTCTAATTCAAAGAAATTGTTAAAGGCAAATAATAATTCTAACTAATCCTTTATTTTCCAATAAGTTCAATGTGTTTTTTCAAAATTAACTTTGGTGGTTGTGTGATGAAGTTCATAGTTATTAAAAAATTTATTCATCATTTATAATCCAATTAACATTTAATAATATGACTTGTCTGTTTTATTATAATAATTTAGTTAATTTGAAGAAAGTGGCATTAGGGCAAGTGGTTGAACAAATCATTAAAGTCATGATATAACCATTTAAATAATTTAATAATATTATTATTCAAATTTCATTTTCTTTATGAAAAAAATAAGTTTCTAACTTTAAATATTATTAAACTGAAGAAAAACAAAATTTGAAAAAAGTGAAAAGTGGTCACACAGTTCACTTAATGTTAAACAAGAATTATTGCCCATGGACACCCTAACCACTTGGAAGGTTGATAACATGTTGCTGCTCTCCACCCTTCATAGTCATTAATGCAGCAATGTATGTATATACTCTCACCATCTGGTATAAAGCTGCATAGCTTTAATATTTTTTCTCAAAGGAAATTCTTAATATCTAGATAACTAGAGTTCAACTCACTAGGTGCCTGTTTCTATATCTAATAGGTTGTTCATTTTAAATAAGAGTTAAAAACTAATTTTTATAATATATTGTAGTTATTATAACCCATGTGAGTTCTACTGTGGACTTGATTTTGTCATGTCATTGTGATGGGTCATGTGCAATGGCAAATTGGAATGTATAGGAATAGCATATGCAGGGACCATAGGGTAGGCGACCGAGCGATCACATTCCTGTAAGATCTACAGTTATCTTGCATTGGTTATATGTAGTGTATCCATAACATTTGCCACCTCAATAGCAATGTGGTATGGGTCCTTGCTTTGTAAACTAGCACCTTGGGTTTGAATCCCACGAGGGAATAATAATTTTGTGTTGTTTCTTGCTTGGATTACTCTGGCGCAAATTAGACACAATAGTTGTTGAGTTGCCCAAACAGCCCATGATTACCTTTACTTTTACATTGGTTGGATGAGGGCAATGTGGGCTGATCAGCCGATTGCCAGAAAAGAAAGATGATCCATGTGTTGAATAGGGATGTAAAACATTTAATTAATAAATGTAATTGTAAAGGTTATTCAACACTTAATTTATAATAGGGAAAATGAAATTCCACTGTTCATGTATCTTATTTAATACCAACAAATATTCAGATCATGTAATAAATTGGTCATTAACTTTATCAGCAACAGAAGCTTTTTATAAAACATTTTGGTACTGCTACTTTTAACACAAATAACATTTTAAAATAATAACAGGAAAGATTATTCTGTATAGAAATTTCCTATTAATTAATGTTCTTCTTCAAATAAATTAATACCTAAATATAAAATAATCTTTATATGTAATTAGTTATACCTAAAAAATAATGTAAATCAATTAAACAGCAATGAACAGAGATAGCCACCAAGGTGGATTATCAAGCCACGATTTTAATTTACTTCTGGATGGTAAAACAGGACTCCCAGCTATTTCTGGACTTGCCTTTGGTGGTGTTTTAGCATAATTTAATAAAATATTACAGTCAACATTATTCCTTATGCGATATTCTTTTGTTATAATATCCACAGCACATTCCATATTTGTTCCATTTACTGATGGACCTTTGACTTTAAGAGGGTCAGTAGTATTTAAAATAGTGGTGCAAGTTGTCACATTTACCATAGTAATATTACTAGATGTAGGTTTATTCTTTTGCATTTCAGTTCTATCTGTTGTTGTAGAGTTTTGCCGATTGTTTAAACTTTCTTGGAAAGTGTTGTTAACTTTAATAATGTTTGGTAATGAAGTAGTGGCATTTGAAACATCTTGCAATGTGGAATTGAGTGAAGTAATGTTATTTATTACTACTATTGTGTTATTTAAATTATTATTATTAGTCGTAAAATTTTGTGAAAGTGCTGAATTGATGTCTTTTATTTCAGTTATTGAAGGATTAGTAATATTAGCTGTAGTGTTTTGTAATAGCACAGAAATGGTGCCATTTATTGCTGTGTTATTTAAAGAGTTAGTAATATTAGATGTAATATTTTGTAAAAGAGGTGAATTCATTGTTTTTTGTGTTGTAGAGTCTAGTGGAATTACTGTTGGTTGAATAGTAGTCGTTTCATTAATGGACGTAGGTAATGTTGTATTTTGGGAAATGAAAGGTATCAATCTCATTGTATTTGTTATGTAGCTACTGGTAGTTGTTATGTTTGTGATGCAGGTGGTAGTATTTGTTTGTGTCTGGGTGATGTTTGTGCGTTTACCATCTTCAACAAAAGTTGATACAATTTCACAAGGTATTTTTAATACTTCTAATTTTTCACTATCCTTAACTCTCAACGTACATACGGCTGCATCTTTAGGAGGCTCGCTGTGATGATAGCTGTTACTGCTTCCGCTGTATGAGTTATGTCGTCTTACATAGTAGTCATCGTGATAGTAATGATCGTGGTAATGGCTGTGTGAGCGACCCATGTTATACAAAGCTAAACCAGTTAAAATATCTCCATATCGGCTACCCGAATTACGGTACTCAGTAACGTAGACATATTGAGGGTGTGAATGATAATTTGGAGGTAAAACATAAGTTGTATGTATATTAGGCGTGTTACCGTGACCGTAAGATCCAGATCCATAACTATTATGAGTATTATAAGTATTGCTAGGATGGTAAGAAGTATCATATGCAGGCCTCTTGTAGTTGTTACCGCTGTGAATGCCAGACGATTGATACGTTGGATTTTGGGACCCAGTTCCTGACAATCCAAACGACGATGACGGGTATGTAGGCTTTGACCCGAAACCGAAGCTTGAGGAACCTGGGTAGTTAGGCCTGCTTGAACCGGATCCAGAAAGCCCAGCTGATGATGAAGGATAGCTAGGTTTATTCGATCCAGAAAGTCCTGATGAGGAAGACGGGTAGCTCGGTTTATTAGATCCAGAAAGTCCGAATGAGGAAGATGAGTAGCTGGGTTTACTTGATCCAGATAGACCTGACGAAGAAGACGGATACTTAGGTACACTTGAACCACCGCCAGAAAGCCCTGACAGCGAAGGCGGGTATTCCGGTATTTTCCAGCCTAGGCCAGAGTTGCTGAACGAGGGGGGATTACTTGGTTTGCTAGATCCATAACCTGATAAGCCCCCTGATGCTGACGGATAGCTTGGTCTGTTTCCTGAGCCTGATAGTCCTGAAGAAGATGACGGGTAACTAGGTTTTGATGATCCATATCCCGATAATCCTGACGAAGAAGACGGATAGCTTGGGTTCCGTGATCCTGTATTTGAAAATATGGAGGGATAGCTAGACCCGGAACCTGATAAACCTGATGACGACGACGGGTAACTGGGCTTATATGATCCGGATAACCCCGAAGATGATGAAGGATAGCTATGTCCGGAACTTGAAGACGGCTTCCAACTTGAACCTGAGCTCCAGCTCGAGGATGGCTTATAACTTGAATGGCTGCTATGGCCCCATCTCGATGAGCTTCCTCCAGATCTTGACCTCCCACTACTTCTAAATTTACAACACACCAAATCTGTAGCCACACACACTATTAACAGACACAATATAAGTCTATGGTTCGTCATGGTGACTCCCCATTCACGATTCAAATGCAAAACTAGTTTCGAATATGAACGAACACGGTCTGACGTCAACGGGAAAACAGCAGAAATACCAACTCGAGTGCTCATTTAATTACAACTATCGATAACATCGGGTTAAAGGTGGAATAAACATACGATACTACAGTGCGTCCCTGGAAGTTTATGACATACCTAATTTAAATGTCACTAATACAAACACTTTTGATTATTATGTTTTTATTTTAACAAAGTTTTGTTTTTGTTGCGTAAACCTTATTGTAGTTTCAAATGTGACCGTTTAAAAGTATCATGATATATGTTTTTATTGAAAGTATAAAAATTATTTGTGTTGAACTGGCAAATAATTTTCTGAGGTTTAGTAAAAGCCTATAGATTCCTGCTTTGAAGACTGCTATGTTGGAACGAGACGAGAATACTGACGTCTGTAGATTCTTATATTTCTCGTAAGTGAAATGTCGATCATATTAGAATGTAGATCTTTCATGTCTAGTAATACGACAAAAGCGGGGGGGAACTTAACGTCAGTTTACCCGCCGTGAATATATAAGCCCTTGGCTAAAAAAATAAACAATAATCATGACATTTACTTATACTCCATCTCAAAATTAGGATTAATAACTTGTAAGAAAGTATATTAAACAACGCTCAATAGCGCATTATTATTTTTATGGAAAACTCGCTGTTTGAATGAGAGTTAAAATTAAAATGTATTTAGAAGAGAAGTATATCAGGAAGATAACGATTCAAAGTTAAGTTATTTCAAGACTTTTATCCTGTTAAGCCTTTAAATGTAATATCCTTTCAAATAATTATGGCAAACTTCAACCGTCCCAAACTTGCTATCTATCAAAAACTTATATCAATTTTAGTCTGGCAAACTTGTTGTTCACAGCTTAGTTTAGCAGAAAATTCAATTGGTAGTTGTTAAGCGTCCTATGAACGTTAGTCTAATCTGATTTCTAGTTTTCCAACAAAATTGAAAAAAAAAATTAAAAGACAAACTTCACAATTCTTTAAAAAAAATATTATGATGGAGAAATTTGCATATAATTATCGTCTGAAAAACTGTATAAATAATAAGTTCATTTTCACAGAACATTACAAAAACCGACTTCAAACGTCTCAAAAGTGTACTTTTGAAACATATCTTTTACGATATTTGGATCTTAAAAATCTTGTTGGACCATTTTGGAAAAAAATTAAAATCAGTTTATAAGTTGCGGAGATGTGTGAACATTCCTAAATTTTGTTATTTTGACTTGAAAAAAAACCATGTACTGTACCGATTTATCTAAACATTTTATATGACCGTTTAGGAAGAATATATAAGATTATCATTATAAGAAAAAAAAATTAAAAATCGGTTCATAAATAGTGGACGTACGAGCAAACATATATAAAGAAACAAACATTTGAATTGAGAACCTTCCTCTTTTGTTAAAGTCTGTAAAAAATAAAACCATTGAATTAAATAAAGATCAGAAAATGGACAGGCGAACAAGACACGTCTGACAAACTTTTGAAATGTGTTAATTTATTAAATCATTGCTGTTATGTTTATGTTACCGTTGGTTAAAGCTGTATGTATTTAGTATTGATGTACAAAAGTGATTTCTAATGACAGAATTATCCAATTCATATCCATGGTTCACGGCTCAAAATGTTGTCCTGAAATTTCGTCCACGGCGGCCAATCACGGCACAGGAGATATTACTTATACTGCACAAGCGTACCCGCAAACACATCTGCATTCTTTGTCCCTTTACTCTCATAGCCCGATACCCCATATGACCGGAGATTGATTAGACCAGCGGTTCTTTTTTTCGGTCCAACGCCTCCTTTTTAGAAAAAATATCTAGCGCCCCCCTTAAACTTATAACCTTCTAAAATAACAAAACCACCTGAAATAGTGCTAGAGCCCAAGTTAAACCACTGCCATTTAAACGACTGCCAAAGGTGTTCTTGACAACCGGGACCGACTTTTTACATGCCCATCAGACGCTTGGATCATTTTTCTTTTCGGGTAATCGGGTGATCAGTCCGCATTGCCCTAAACCAACCAAGTAAGGACAACACAAAGTCTAAATTAAAAGTTCCAACGTTATTTGTTCAAAGAAACCTAGGTAACATACGGATCCAGATGAATACAACAGTGGAACAATAAGCGTTCATGTTTAATACGAAAAAATACGAAATCCTAATAAAGTTATGTAGCTACAAATACTTAGATATACATACCTAACTTTGATAAAAGCGGAAAATAATGTATGGTATTTTACTCTTTACTCCAGTTCCGGTCTTTAGTCACTTACCTTTTATATACACGATAAGACGATGACCTTTGTCATGATGTCCATTTACTTCTGTTTCTAGAGCACTATTCATTTAGAAATATAATACTGTATCGTCAAGGATCGTTGCCTGTTTCTTATTGATTTTTCTAAACACATTTTAAATTTTATATTATTTACTATAAAATGAATATACCATTCTTTATTCAAAATTTATCCGTATGTTTATGTGGTATTGAATGTTTCGATGTAATATTTTTTTATTGGTTATCCATATTACGTCGTGTATTTATTATATCATTTTATTTTTAAGTCTATTTGGGCAGTAGTATTTTGATAATACGCATATTTAATCTTAATGTTTCGGTAAGGTAAAACCTTTAGATTGATTGTAAACAGTGGCGGATTATCCTTTAGGCAAACGAGGGGCCTAGGGGCGCGACGTAATAAAGGAGAACACGGACAAAATTTTCGCTAAAAAAATTAACTATAGAAGTTTTTACCAAGAGGAAGGGGCGCCTATGAGATGCTTGCCTAGAGCGCCGTCAACATTTATTTCGGCTCTGACTGTAAAAAGCCGTTAGGCAATAAAATAAGTAAAGCTAATATATAAATACAATACAATAATCTATAAAAATAAATAAACTTTAAAAAAATATACAGGTAATAACAAAATAAAGACGTAGAGTAGTTTGTTCATTTTAACGCGCTTATCTCAACCATGAGTAGAAAATAGTGATTGTATATGATAACAAGATTCATGATTAAGCTTATCTAGTATTTCGCTGAACATCTAGGAGTCGAGCAGCTATAAATAAACTGGATAAAATCGCGGGTAAAACTAGTTGATATTAATGGTACTACCTTGTTAAATAACGTTACGCTACTCCACTGTAAATTCACATTTATTTCTGCGCATCCTAAACAATACGCCGTTAAATCGCAATGTAATATCTTAGCCATATGTGATTGCCATTGCCAAGGTCGGCCGACCCTGTTCGTCTTTGCGGGTGCGCCTAAGGCCGAGACACCTGCCGCTAGTTCCATTCATGATGTCACCACAACTGCACTTATAAAATGTTGCTCTATACGCTCTTAAATTTTATGGCCCTATCCACCGTTATCTGTATCGAGGAAAGCAACAAAGATAGAAAACCTTACATAGTGTTTCCTGTGCCATTCGACTTACCAAATCGGAACGACAGAGCTACACAGTGCTGGATCAGAATTGAGGATGAAGAACTTATTGAGACCGTGGCTGTGTATTGTCACATTGCTCTGGAGTTCGTTCGTATATACATAAACGGATACAACACCAGGAAAATGGAGGAAGATCACGTGGATGTGAGCCGGTGGAACGAGGAGCCCCTGTCTCTGGGAGATGTGTTGAAAGTACCGGACAGCGGTCAGAACATCAAGCATTGGAAGACTACGACAATATTGGATCCTACGACACGAATGAGACTATACGTCACCCGAAATGCGACGTGTGAAGTGATCATGTACAGTAGAGAAGGAGTAACTAACTATAGAGTGCAGTGTGATAAAATCTTATACTTCGTCAACAATCATATGAACAGTGGCCATATAATAAACAAAGTACAGTCGATCTGGCTAGCTTTAATTAGTATCTGCCTATTTTTAAATATTCAATATTAGGATATTCGGTCGATAATGAGGTAATAAAAATGTGTTGTATTTATAAATATCTTGTTTAAAATGTAAAATTGAATGTTGTCTAATTATAATATAGTAGGTTGTGTACACATATCCTTTGGCTATCAGAATGTACTGAGACTCCTGTATTTACTACTTATTAATAACATTATTGTATGCTGTTTTGTGTACCAAAATAAATAAATGAAAAATTTACACCAGTACGCCCTAACTAAAGCCAACAAAGTTTTATGGGATATATAATTTTTATTCTGTCGAAATAAATTTATATAATTTGTGACCACCACCATACAGCAAAACTAACCTGAATATTTTTGTCATACGTTTTTAATTTATTTAAATATCCATGTATACTGTCTTATCAAGATTTTTATAACATTATTTATGGTTCAATGATATTATAAAAGCATTAATACAATGTATAATTTTTGTGGCTATGGACTCTACAAATAAATGTGCGCTATAACTATGTAGGGGAACGTATTGTACCTACACACATCTATGCCACTTTGCACGTTTTAAATGTTAAGTTAACTGTTAAATTTAATCTACGTTTCAGAACATCACTATTGACTATCCAACGTGAAGTTAATCGCTTACCACCATAAAGCCATAATGACATAAGTATCAAATACTTTGTCGTAGTAAAGGAAATGAAAAAAAATTTAAGTCTTTTAGTTTCATATTTTTAATAATCTTTCCTGCATATTGCATGTATATAGATGCAGCAGCAGATAGCAGCTTTCATATTAGATCGTGCTGCACTTCTACGACCGCCCTTGGCCAGCTCTTCACGAGAGCCAGCATAAAATAAAGCATGCATGACTTTTTAGTTTGCTGGATGGCCATTCCAATCCTTATCCTTTAGAACTCTTAATGTGTTTCGGATTAATCTTACCAAATAAACCAATTCTATCTAAATTCCCAGGCCGGCAACGCACACGAAACTCTTCGCATGTTGTGTGTGTCCATGGGCGACAAGATCATTTAACATTTAATGAACGGTCTGCTCGCTTTCCAACTATCCTCTAAAGAAAATAATATGTTACCTAAAATATTAGAAATCTACTATTTTAGAGAACGATGTAGTAGTGTCGTACATCGGCCTTTCAATTGCTTGAACCTTGGCCCGTGGACAAGGAGCAACATGTATGAAGAACGTTGGTCTAGGCCATATATGTCAAGAAGTAGATTCGTAAAAAATATTTTGTTACGAATTTCTCGTTTAAATATTTAGAAAAAAATGTAAGGATTGAGGTGCAGATAATTTTATTATTTTATGTTTTTATTTTAATTGTCACCTCAGCTTAGTAAAAAAAAATCGGCCAAGTAAAGTACTCACATCGAAGCGTTCCGTAGCCATCCAATGATCCGATCGCTTAACAAAAATAAATACCGACAAATTTCATTTTGCAGTTGACTCCATTCATTTTGTTTGGACAACTGTAACACAAGTTTGTAGAGTTGTATAAAAATATCTATGTATGATACCGAGTCCACTATAGTTTTTTGAGGTGCCCGTACCGCCCATAACAAAGTCCACATAAAATAAAGTATGCATGACTTTTGAGGATGCTGGATGCCCCACTACCCCTTTCTTTTTCCATTCCTATCTTATTCAAATCCTTAATGTCGACCCCATTCTATCCAATAAACCTATTCTATCCAATTTAAAAGGTAGACAACGCACTCGCGACTCTCCGTATGTTGCGTGTGTCTGTGGCGACGGGATTGCTTACCATCTGCTCGTTTATCTT
>JAOCPS010800642.1:0-10179 GCA_025505425.1 Graphium colonna
CACCATTCTTTAAATAATCGTATTTCCAGTTTAAATGCTTTTGGTTCCTATATATGCTAAAGATATGTGTTTTATTCCATTAAAAAATACTTTGAACTTTACTAAATTTAATTTCTAAATACTAGTAACAATATCAGTTTTATTATTATTAATAAAGTTTTTGGTTTCCTGTTATGGTCTTAAATAATCTTCTCTGCTCAAAGCTAACGGCTTTCTATATCAGCGGAATAACTGTAAATACTATTCAATAATTTCACAAGAATCTTTATAATTTAAACTAGTTCTATCATTTCATTATATCAGATGATATCTCTAATAATTAATAAAAATAATAGCTAAATGAATTATTTTTCAATTATGGTATACATAAATAAAGTTGAAGTGTCTGTTTGTAGTGTAAACAATTAATTCCTTAATGAGAATTGGTAGAAAGTAATTTGCAGTAAGCAGGAAAGGCATTATGCCGTCTTTGTTCAATTCTTAGCAACATTCAATTTTTCCTCTCTGTAACTCTTCTTAACAAAGTTTACTAGTTCACAAGCATAATTATCTTATGCTTTTATTTTTTAACTTGGAAGAGAAAAGTAATCAATATATTTTAAGTAATATCTGCTCAATATCATCAGTGTAACAAAATGCCTCGATCACTTCAAATATCAGCATGCAAATGCATAAATACTAGGGAACTTTTACATAAAGCTATTTTATTATTTTATTTGAGTTTTCCGTGATATATTTTATTCCGATATATTATATTTTTTTGATGTTAGAAAACAAAATACTGAATTGATTATTAAGAAAATTAATTTATTTTTGTTTTGTATCTGTTCAAAATGGCTAATTTTGAAAGTGGCTTAACTGATATTGACCCGACTTGGACTGGTCGACAGCTGATAGCATAGAAAGTAACTTAGGCTACTTATGTTTTTTTGGATAAAAACCACTGTACTACGCAAAAAATATTAAGTCACAAGTGTGACCGCAGGCTGTGGTTATACTTGTAACTTAAATTTGTAACTAGATGTTCCTAGTCTTAAATAAATTTTGCATTCGTTGAGTTATAATAATTTCATAGCATGCTTTCGCTTATTTAACAATAATCATCTTAAAATATGAAATAATTCCCACATTTACCTTAATTAGATTCACATGAATATTATAATCAATTTTCTTACCTGTTAGGCTGTGCAGGCTGAACTGGCTGGGGAGATATCGGCCCTTGCATGGGCATCATCTGCATCTGTATCAAGCCAGCCTCCTGCATGTCTTGGGGCAGCTGTATCTGCATAGACAGATTGCCCTGCAGATCCACGTGCATGCCCTGGATTTGTCCGCTGGCTAGGCCTTGCTCCAGGTCTAATAATGGCTGGGGTTGTGGTGGAACGGGTATCATGGATAGCTGTTCCTGGGTCATCTCCTCGACGCAGGACTCCTTTGAGTCGGTCGCTCTCGCTGACGTGCCTGTGGGACACATGATAGGTAAAAGTAAGTAAAAAATAGCTTAAAAATTTTATACAATTAAAAATTTCAAAAAGATTAAGAATATTGACAATTTTTTCGTCAGAATAAAGCAATATATAGAATACTAAATTTAATAAATAATAAAACTTGCTATTTGAATATTAGAAAATACAAATGTATATGTTACACAATTTAATGATGAAAAATATTTAATGATATCAGTTAATATTTTTCTATATAAGTTTTGTTTTAATTATACATTGCAATCCGTATTATATTATAAAAGTGTTTTAAATAAAATAAAGATGAACGTTTTCACAAAACAAATTGCTTATAATTTGTTCAATTATAATTTAACCATCAAAAATTAAATCAATTACTCAGGAGAAGTATGTTAGCAACATACTATTTAATGTAATCAGCTTAAGAATGCTAACAGAATCTCTTTGGTAAGAATACTTAAAGCAATTAAGTTTCTATTTAGACTCGCAAAGTTACTTGCTATTTAATAATTTCTCTACTCCAAAATTTTTCATAATTTGAGCATCCAATCACAAACAAATAGAAAATCTAAACCTTTAATGTAATATTACAATCGATAGTTAAGAATTGTAGCACCAACAAAGTACCTTGTGACCGCTGCAACCTAGTCAGCACTCCGGAAGGCATTTCTGGTTCAGGGGCTGGTCTGGGAGGATTCCTTGTAGATCTCCGTTGTCTAGGCTTCCTTAATAACTGTTTGTAGTTCTCCGCTTTCTTCGATAGATAGTAGAATCTGATAGAAAATGGTGATCATTATAGTCGAAAGCTATTGATAATTAATATAGCTTTGCTTTACTAAACTCGCGTACAGCATATGTGCTCATGCATTCTAATATATAAATTTAGTTGAATTTTTTTTTGCTTGTTTCCTCGAAGCTCCATCATTTACGATATGAATGAGAATTTTCTTTTTATTTGAAAGGACACTTGAATATTGATCCCCTTAATTTTCTTAATAATCAATTTAGTAGTTTGCTTTCTTACATTACCATGAGGAATAAAATATATCACTGAAAACTCACATAAAATGTCAGTTTTTAGTTTTTTTTTAAGATTTTTATTTATGAAAGAATTAAAATAGTTTTATACAAAAATTCCCTAGTATTTATGCGTTTGCAAGCTGATATTTGAAGTGATCGAGGCATTTTGTAACACTGATGATATTGAGCAGACATTACTTAAAATAAATTGACCTCTCTTCTCTTCACTGATAAAAAAAATTGATTATCCTTTAGAATTAGGCTTGCAAACTAGTAAACTTTATCAAGAAGAGTTACATAGATTGAAATATTGAACGTTGTTAAGAATTGGATAAAGACTGCATAACGCCTTATCGTTGTGTAACTGCAAATTACATTCTACCAATTCTTATTAAGGGACTCCCGCAAGCTTTATTTAAACAATTTGAAATATCTTCATCAAAAATACTTAAACATCTACACTTATATACAAAATCAGATAGCTGTTCGTTAGGCTCGGTAAAACAAAAAAAGCTCAACTAATATGTCTATTTTTTGTGTTATTATTTTAGTTGCTGTTTAGGGAAAGATTATATAAATGAAATTGATTAAAAATCTGTCGTATAAGTCCGATCCGATCGTTATTTTAAATATGAAAATCTTCATGCAATCGCGATATCCAAATATATTCACTATGTGACGTTCAATTTGACACTTCTTCTGAGACATGTTTTTATAACAACAGGAAACAAATATTAAAATCAATATTGCTATTTCAGTTAATACAATTTAGAGGAGAATTTCTATAAGGTTGATACCACAGGTAACAGCTTTTCTAAATAAACAAAAATGTTAGGTTGGCTTGTGTATGCATTGAAAACTCAAGAAGTTCTGCATCAATTGCTCAAACTCAAGTTTTGACACAATATACAATCCAACCCATTTCAAAGTTTGTTTTTATCTATTTCAGCTATTCTTTATTATTATTATCTCTCTATCTTTATTTATATCTATTTCTTGCGTAAGTAACTTGTTTCCGTTGAAAACTGCATTTGCTTGCCAACTGCCATTAGCCTATAGATGGCGTTGTTAAATGTGTAACAGCGGAATATGGCAGAATTCCGCTAGTAATAAATATAAATCAATATGCTCTTACCGTACGCAGTCCTTAACGCTCTTCCTGGGCAGGAAGGAAGCGATCTGGCCGAAGTTCTTGGGGTGTTGCAGGAACTTTTCTCTGAACAGTTCCCGCTCCGCCTGCGACCACACGTTGCGGGTTTGTAACTCCTTGTGCTCGGTCTCCATGTCCATGCACCGCACTGATTATAAGAAACAGTATTAAGTTCAAATATGTAGGAAAATAAGACAAAATATCTATGAAGAATAGTTATAACAGTCTAAAAAGGATGTGTATAAGTTACAATGGAATGAAACGTAAAATAATAGTTTTTCAACTAATAAAACGGGGTTCAAGCATCAAAAATTGTTAAAACTGATTTGATATTGACAATTTATAATTCATATATTAGCAAAATATATTCAAAATATAACTGAATTAAGTACCCAATAGTGGAATAACACATATGGTATAACAAAGAACAATAAAATTGAAAATAAATCTTGGATTTAATAAAAGTATAAATGAGGCAGTGAAATTTGTGCACAAGGTAAAAATTTAATTTTAACTATTAATTTTCTTTAGTCAACCTAAATTATTTAAACAGTATAATAGTGTCAATAATATAAATTACATAATCAGCAATAATCTGCTATTTTAGAAATACAGCTTAATGTTTATTTGTTTTATACTATAACGAAAATGTAACTATAATTCTGTTTAAAAAAATTGTTAAATTTATTATTAACCGGTCTTTAAAACAACAGTCGTTCCCTGCCAGCTACATCAAACATGTCGCGGGTTCAGACTCTTAAGTAAGTGTAATAAAGACGATATAAGATTTCAAGTTCTGTCCGATGTTTATTGTTTCTTTGTGTAATTTGACATAAAATAGCCTATAAAGTAGGGAAGGAACGTTGTTTTAGCGACATCGCCTCATGTTGCTGGTCGTTGACGGGTTAATCCTATCGTATCTTGGTTGAATATTGCAATTGTTAAATTCAAATTCAAAGTATCTTTATTCACATAGACGCTTACGCGTTCTTATGAAGCATTAAAATGTTACATTAACATGATATCAATGTTCGTAATGAAGCTACCGCCAGCTCGGAAGGCAGATTCTGCTAAGAACGGGCGAGAAACTCAGCAGTTGCTCTTTTAAAATAATGTAGGTTTACATTTATTTCGTATGACCTACGTAAGTATCAACAGCAATAATCCCACGCCTTGAAATCGGCAAAGTATTCTGCGACGGAACAATAAGCTTTACGTAGAAGTGTATTTTTAATTTTGCACTTAAATTGGTCTAATGGTAGGTTTAGTACATATGGTGGGGATTTTATTATACATGCGTATATCTTGACCCACAAATGATTTATTTGTCTTTTGTTAACGAAAACTTGAAATAGAAAGATTGTCCTTATTTCTAGTATTAAATTTATGTCTTTCACTATTTTTTTTAAATATAATGAATACTTTGACGGATAAATACGATATTATAAAAGATGTATTGCGAAGTCTGTCTTTAAAAAGATCTCGAAGGGTATTTTGGGCACCAATATTGTATATCGCCCTAATAGCTCTTTAGAATGATAAGAAGTTGTTCTTCTATAAAATTGTGTCAACCACTGAATAAAAATATATAACAATAAAATAGTAATACTGACTGTTTGTTAGTAATGAAGGCGGCTTAGGTTCCCTCATCAATGGCGGTACGACCGTCAGAGACCTCATCTTCTTATCCTCATGCTCCTGCTCATGTAGACCATCAGCTATTTCCTCTAATTCCGCTTCAGATTTGACCCTGGCTCCCAGACGGTTGAATCTCTCTCGTTCTTCTCTCTGCTTCCTCAGTTCGGGGAAGACCTAGAAAGAGCTTTATAATAGAAGACTTCCTGGAACCCGACTATAAGTACAAGGGTATGTATAGTATAAGTGTGATTTGTTTTACTCATTTTTTAAACCGACAAGTTATTTGGTGTTTATGTAGTATTTGTGTAATCGTGTAAATTTTACACTATCTATTTAGCCATTTTGATTAACTAATTCCAAATTAGGTTCCTTATGTATATATGATGCTATGAGTGAGTCCATGTGTGATATAGAATATTTCAAACAATTTAAATTATAAACGAATATGTAACTTAATTTTAAAATCAAATATGGGATAATTGAGGGCTTTTATTAACAAATAACTTTTAATAATTACATAAATAATGTGTGGACAATAGACCTCCTTTCCCTCTTCTCTTTTGTAACATTTGCAAAAGTGTTTAAATAGGTAATAATGGATTTTGGGAACAATAAAATGATTTTTATCATTTCTACAGAAGTCTGATGTATTATAAAAATAAATACTTTTATTATACATTTGTATTAATGAAAACATTCTGGATGAGAAATCTTATTAAATATTAAACTGTATTCAAACATACGTTAGTAGAATACATTAAAAGTACAATACGATTTTAACATGGATTAGTTCCACTTAACAAAACAATAGCGAAATAGTTTAGTATTCATGAAAGTAAATCTCGGCTGACTTTAAAATGTATTCAAAATGGAACCATGTGGAATACTTAATTACCAAATTTATGAAACATGTACATCATTTTCAGAAATATTGCAGTAAAATATTTATATTGGTTATTAATGATTTTCATTTTAAATAGATATTTATATTTTAAACAGACTTCCGAAGTGGAGGAAGGTTCTCAGTTCGGATGTTTATATTTTTTATATATACATTCGTACATATCGCCAACATTTATGAACCAATTTAAAAACTTATGTTTATTATATGTATCGAAAGTACACTTTTAAGGATTTTGAAATTGGTTTTTGTAATTTTATGTGAAAATAAACTTGTTCCCAAACACTTTAATGAAGAATATTTCTTTGTCTTTTAAGTGAAAATTATTATTGAAAAATGTAAACAAATATTTTTATATAGTTTGTAATGGTTTTAGATAACAACTTTTTTAAATTGTATATATAAAATTGAATATTTGACATTTGTAGTGTAAACATCAATAATATTTTTATTTTATTTTATTAAACAATGCTTTGTTTGCATACATACAGGGGAGTAACTATATAAAATTATTTGCTAATAGAATCTATATAATATTATAAAAAGGGAATACTAAGACATTTCACGTATCAATTACACATTTCTCTTCTTTTCTCCATATTTATTTTTTCAGAAAAATAATAAAAATAAGGTTTAGCTTCCCTGAACAGTAAAATGGTATTACCTTTTCGAAGAACTCTCGATTCCTGGCATCTTTCGCTTTCCTCTTTTGTCCCTGTTCTATCCTCTCCACTCTTCTCATCCATTCCGCCGCTCTTCTGCTGTACTCTTCCGCTAACGCGTCTTCTCTCTTTTAAAAATGAAGAAGTCGTTAAAAAATGCTCTAAATTATTTAATGATATGATACCTTATTCCCTCATGAATGGCTCAAAAATTCAAACATGACCAGGGATTTCCATCTTATTTTTAGAGATGGAGAAGCGATATTCAAGAATATGTGAAAGGTGCCATTTAAAATAGAGGTTAGTCGGATCTGATAATTTAAATAGATCAAAAAATCTTTTACATTTTAATAAAATTTTATCTCATAAACTTTTTACTCAAAAATCTAATATTGGAGACTTGAGGTATTGTAGGTTTCCATACCTGATAAAAGCACTAACTAGTAGGCATATACCATTTCACTGATTTTTCACTTGCTATCGGTTATATAACGCTGTCTTTGTAGGCAACAATAACATTATATAACTTATAGCAAGTGAAAAAACAGTGGAACGGCCTATGCCTACTATCTATTCTTACATAAGTAAGGTACCGCCCTCTTCCTTCAGGATCAATTTAAAAATTTAGGACTATGTTTTTATTCTTATATACACATTTTAGATGGGATGGCCAATAGATGACGCTAGGCGCAATATGTTGCCACGCCATCTAGCGAACATCCCATATTGAATTAACTATACTAACTTTATCTCTCCCATTCAAACATAAAACATGAACTTAATTTTCGAAAGAATTTTAAATTAATTGACGATCTTAAGTTTCGAGTAATATTCCAGCGTTACGGGACTTTATGCAACAAAGCAATAGAGTTTTCGCAGACTTAATGAAATAGAAAAATAAAATAAAAGCAATAGAAACATGATTTTTTTTTTAATTTTCTATGAATCGATTTTTCAATTTTATCATATAACTCGGAAACCTGGGGTTTCTTTATGAAAAGAACTTCCGTAGGATTTAATAAATAAGTCTGGTCTCAAAAAAATTTTGAACTATATTTTATACATTGGAATTATATTGGATCTAAACAAAAAAAAAAGTGATTACACATATTGACATGGTACATATAAAAATCCACTAATTCTAATAATTTCTTTTTAATATTTTAGTTAGTACTAAAATTTAGACAAAACTTAACTTATTTGAAATCTTAAATTATTATTTTATACAATTATTGAAGGTTATTTTTATACCTTTTCCGCCTCGAGCTTTATCCTTCGTATGTGTTCCGCCAATCTTTTTCTAAACGTGCGATGTTTCCTGATGTTCTCGTGGTACACCTCGGTGTCCTGCGGCTGGTTGTATAGCGGGTACGATACCGGGGGTCCGAGTTGGGCTAACATCGCGTGGGCTGCCGCCGCCTGAAATATCAATTTTGTTATTAAAACAAGTAGTTCTATAAACACGTATTAAGTGTTAGGGCAAGTATTATTTAAAGAAGGTTGTAATCATTAGTAGTTGTACATATAGACCAGAATGAAGCCTCCGGCATTTTTAAAATCTAACATTTGTTTTAATGCCATCTATGAGTGAGTTATCACTTATAATACCATAATATTTCTAAACTGGAGCTGACAAATAAGTGGAAGATGTTTTTCAAGAGATTGTGCTCTACCGTCTGATAACTAAGTAAAAGACCTAGGTTATTTGTTACCAACTCTGACGTTGGCGAAATCATCGACTATCGGTGGGGTCCAGTATTATTTAAAAGAAGAAGAAGAACTAAGTAAAATTAGTTCTTTATCGCGAATGGATAGAAGGCGATAGTGGTTAAGGAATGGCGAAAACTAGAGATATCCATTGTGGTACATCATAAGTATCATAACATTATATTAATTTACTAATATAGCTTTTAATTAATTTAATAACAAGCTATGGATCATTCCTGAGTATGATCTGAAATAAATATTATTATTATTATGACATCATTCATATATATAACTCTTTTAACTTTTAAAGTCGCCAGTCCAGGGTTCAATGGGAATTATTGTATTATAAACCTAGTATTAAATTAAGTAAGTATAGCTTTTTTCATTTCCTTCCTAATCCTTAATATGTTTCTAACCCATTCTACCCAATAACCTGTTCTATCTAATGTTCTAAACTGGCAATACACACATAACCCTTAGGATGTGTGTGTCCATAGGCGACGGGATCACAAATCATTAGGTGAACCATCTATTCTCATGCCGTCTTTTATTCCTATTATGCAAGCTGACGCTTGCTTTATTTAATGCAGTAGTACCTTCGCTACTTGGCTTTTATCATTAATTCCTACATGCCCACCTTTTTCCTATTATCTGCATATATACATTGAGCGAGACTCCTATGTCTCGGCGGCGCTTCCTCAGGCTCTTCTTGTCTCGCAGGCTTCGTGGCTGTCTGCTGCAGTTCTCGGGCCTTTTTCTTCAGTTTCATAAGGGTTGTGCCGGAGAGGGCCATTTCCCGGTCCACCTGGAATTATAGATGGTGTTTCTGTTATATTTGCAGTAAAGCGGGAATCACAACCAGTATAGTATAATATACAGGATGATGTAATATACAGTCACCTGTAAATTACCGTGATTATATCAAAAGTATTAGCTGCATAAACAGAATTTAGCCTCTACTTTATTCCATAAATGAAGGGGTCAGAAATATTTTTGTACTGGTGTTTCGTCGAAAATTTCGACCTCACAATTATTATATTCCTTGAAATTATTTTACATTTATTTAAAATTCAAATTTAAAATATCTTTATTCGCATAGACGCTTACGCGTTCTTATGAAATGTCAAAATTTTACATTGGTATTAATTGATATTACAATTTTACATTTTATATTAATGTTCGTAATGAAGCTACCGCCAGCTCGGAAGGCAGATTCTGTCGAGAAGAGCGGGCGAGAAACTCAGCAGTTGCCCTTTTAAAGTGTTGTTAGTTTACAATTATCTCGTATGACCTACGTAAATATCAACAGCATTAATCTCACGCATTTATATCGGCAAAATATTTTGCGGCGGTATAATAAGCCTAATGCAGAAGAGTATTTTTAATATTGCACTGAAATTTATCTAATAGTAGGGAGATGGGATTTTATTATACGTGCCTATACCTTGGCCCATAAATGATTTATTCGTATTTTGTAAGAAAGCTTGGGGTAATAAGACTGTCCTTGTTTCTAGTAGAGCATAACATCCTTTGACAGCTTTTGCTGCAGTCCGGGGAAGTACCACCGCCCTTTGTAAAGTCGGCATAAAATAAAGTATGCATTACTTTTGGGGGATGCCGGATGGCCATGTCTACCCT
>JAOCPS010800753.1:0-10179 GCA_025505425.1 Graphium colonna
TCCGTCCCTGGTCAAGTCCTCAAGGTCGAGACATCGATAGTTGCAGCAAATCTTGTAGTCCATCACTACAGGCCAATCTATCCATTCAACCTAAAATATGTTAATGTCCACTTAGATGTTTAGTACACCGTTATCAGGTAAATCATTCGCTTGCTCACCAGCTTTTTTTTATATTAAAATATTAATCTTTATTATGATGGTGTCTACAGTTATTACCGTGGGTTTTTGGTAATATTTGCATTTAGCAATTTTTATTGGAATTTTCATTTTGAAATGCATATTTAAACGAATTGACAAAGGCCTAACTGATTCCGTAGCTCAAAACCGGCTTTGTATCACGATTGCCAAAAGTGTGTATGAGACAAGAAAATCTATCTACATAGTTCCTCGACTAATAAATGATCTAGTGATGGAACTGGTTAATAAATTCTAAACAAATAATAGTAAGCCTTTGATAAAATATTTCCGTGTAAATAATTTCGACCATAGCCTTTATCATTAAATTTTATGTTGTTATTTGAAGTCAACAATCATTTGTTCTATATATGATATTGATTAAAAATAAATATTACTAAGTATATATACAATTAAAACTTGTAAAACTGTGATTAAGTTTCTTATTACTTCTGTATATTATATACTCTGATAACTTAAAACTCTTTTTTAGCATTATTACAAACCTTAGTGGTTTTCTAATGCTATTTGTATTATTATATGTAACTTAAGTTTACCCAATAAAGAGAAAAATATATCTTATAGATTTGCTCCTCCTAGCTCGTTTAGGTGAACGCTGGTCTTTCGCTAGTCCACATTATATAAAATTTAGCGGATATTTCCTACAAAATTTTTGTAATTAAAAAAGAAAAAATCACTTATCTTATTATGAATGACGGCAAAAACTTTACGACACTTCTTTAAAAGTCCTAAGATCCTACAGACTTAATGTACGAATTGATAGTTTTACGACATTTGATTGATATTAGCTACTTTTATTTCGAAGACGGTTGTGAAATATTTCTTAATTAATAACTCTATATTTTTAATTTACATATAACACAGAATTACATTATATAAAATAAAAATATGAGGCGTTTAATGCGTAAGTGAAGAAATAACTAAGTCTAAAACGTCTGTATCGTACAAATATTTTCTAATCTTGTCAGCCGTGACCGGCAAGGATGTTTAAATATTTAAAAAGTACTCAAATAACTTAAATTAAGAAATATTTATTTTAACTTCACGTTCTATATCCTTAATGACTTCGGACATTATAGCTTATAGCCTATTAACAGCTAAGTATAGATTAAAAAGCAGTGATGAGAGAATGCAGCCTGCTGAACTATGCGTCTGATTTTCATTGCATCTTCGTTATCAATCCTTACAGTGGCTACCTGTTTCCCATACAAGTTATACATAGTCCTAAAATCCTTGCCATGAAGAAAAATATCTTCCAGATCTTTCAATAAAAATTGATGTTGGATACGGTCGAACGTCTTTTCATAACCTATGAAGCTGCTTGCCTCTGCATTTTTAAATTATGACACAAAAAGTTGTAACCCCAGACCCAAAAATACGCAATAATATCGGCTATCATTAAGTTATTTATCATACTTAGATCTAACTCTATATTGCATTATGTTTAGGTATACTTTAACTACATGGGCCGTTAGAGTTGTTAAAAATTTTAGGAATTATGATAAATGTGAATTTAGGCCAGTATTCGGGATTGTTGCCTGATTCATATACGTGGTGAAAGAGGTGCGTCTTATGGTCTTCCGCTAAGAGTGTAATAGCATCAACGGGTAAGTTGTCTGGCTTCGTAAATTTTCCAGATTTTGCAGTTCTTAAAGCTCTTATTATTTCTGATTTAACATTGGTGAGCCAGCATGCTCAAAATGTATCGAAATGTCACTTAATTCATCTGTAGTCATATTCATCATAGTGGAAATGTAGTCTATACACATATTTTTTTCTTATTGTAATTATCTAATATAAGGTTACCACTAATTACCATCAAAATCAAGCAAGGCACACGTGGTTCGAAATCTGTTTTTTTATTGTTTCATCGATCAATTTTGTAAGCGTAAATAACATATTTATTACATATAATTATTTAATTACTTTAAATTATATAATTTATATTACTTACTGTAAATTAATATATACTAACAGTATACTGAAATATTGTAAATTTTTAATCTTCTTAATTGGTGTTGAACTCTTAGCCTACGTGTATGTGACAGCCGTATTGAGTATGACACGCGCTGCTTACAGAATTATGATAAATATTATGTTATAATTAAAGTGGTTTTCCCAGGTTCTCCGGCAAAGGCTCTTCATTCTAACAAAATTGCGTGACAAGGAAAATATATAAATGGTAAAGTGGGAACAAATGGGTTAAGACATAACAGTGTTGCAATATTTTTTTACTATTATTAATATTTACCGCACAGACTTGTAAGATGTGCTCCAAAGAAGTAGCTCATTGTAAAACAGTAGTGTAGTTGTGAAATCATTTTTATATTTGCAAGAGATTTTATTTTATACCATTTTCATCAATGTCCGCGACCGGGTCTGATGATCTTTACTTAATCTTCATAAAGAATTAAACCGCTTATTAAGTCGCAGAAGGCAAACGTTGCTACTGCTTTGTCTATTTAGTTCTTTTTTATTTTTAGAATACTGGTTTAAATATAAGTAAATGGAGTAAATATAAGCAATTTTTCTGTCTTTTGTCACTATAAAGGCTCATAGATTTAAACAGGCAGACATTTTTCGGATATATATTATTGATCTCCGCAAAGTGCCTCAGCTACATATATTAAAAAAATCTTTTATTTACTATTAAAGATATATTTATTCGGTATTATGCTGGGCGGCGGCTTGTGATTAATAAAACACTCTTTTTATGATAGTTCTAAAGCAGCCGAATTTACAACAAAAAGTGTTTGCGATGTATTAGTTCAATAGTAACACGCCAGATGTAATATATGCAATAAAATCCATTTTAATGTAATTATTATAAAATATGCTTTAACTCTGAAATTCCGTTTCCATCACGAGCGAAAATCTAATAAGTTGGCATAACAACGTATTTGCATTAACCTCTTATAATAAAATTCAATTAATAACACAGAGCTCTTCGTTATAAGTAACTTAATTATGTTTATTAATCAAAAGACAGAGAAGTGGGATGTGGTATATTGACGCTAATATGAAGCAGTAATATAATAATGTACACATAATATACAAAGTCTGTTTATAACTACGCACAGAAGGCGTTTTGGTATAAGTATTGTTTGAAAGGTAAAAGCATTATATTAATTGTTAAGTTGTGAAATTATGTAAGATTATATTCACAAAAAATTACAAAAACCGACTTCAAACGCCTTAAATGTGCACTTTCGAGAATTATGTATTCGTTAGTTCGATTTCAAAACTTAATTCCGAATAATTTATGAGACCATTGTGGAAGTATACTTAGAGATAAGAAAAAAATTAAAATCATTGACGAAGATACGAGAGAATAAATATAAAAATCCGAATTGAGAACCTCTTCCTTTTTTAAATTCCTTAGTTTAAAAATGAAGGATAAAAAATGTAAACTGATTAATGTTAAGTGTTATTTGGAAGTACTCTTCGTATTATATGCTAGTTTAATATGTAGGGTGATAATATTTCCTCAGTGGATATATGAGGCAGCTCATAGCGAATTAAGAGCTATCTGTAGGTTATCACCTAGAAAAAAAGTACCTTATACATTGAATCACCCGCTATAAATATTAATTTTAATCAAGTCATTCTCTGAATGTACATAAAATAGTCAAAGGTAAATAGATGGTTCACCTGATATCCAGAATATTGTAAATCGTCACGAACATATTTATTTACGTTTAGAATACTTTATTGTTATGAGCTACTCTAAGTAAAAACATTTTTTCGCGGGTCTCCAACGTTTTATTTGTTTTAAAATTATTTCTTATATAATATTAAACAAAATTATCACCAAAAGTGAATAACAATAAGTGCTTCTTTGCAAATTTAGTTAATGTATGTACTATTTGGACAGTTAAGTGAAATCTTTACACCTCCCTTCAGTGACACTTCTACTACAACGAACGTTTTTGTGAGCTTTTACTCATTTAAACGCCTAATAATGGCAAATATTGTGTTTAAAACAGAGTTTCTGCTTAATATTAAATTGCATAAAATCAATATTTTTAAGGTAAATTTAATTTATCGCCAAGTTCTTGTTACGGGCTTTCCTTTTTTATTTTAAATATATATCAGTTGTGTATATTATTTAAAAAAGAAAGGCTTCTAAAATATCTATAAGCCCAATGTCTTTCTAACGTTTTTAGTGTTTATATAAATGCCCAAAGTATAATTTAAATTAATCATTATGGCTTAAAATTAGAAAAAAAAAGTCTTTTAAACAGCGGAAAGTTTTGATATTCATATAAATGCTCCAACTTTAAAGTTTTAAGTTATTAAAATTTGTTTAATATTAAAACAAAAGTTTTGTGATGGCGAAAAAGCTCTCTAAAGATTCGATAAACATTAATCTGAGTTCAAATTTGCAGATTTTGAAGTTTACTAATAAGATTTTAGAAACTTCATATGTTATTTATTTCAATAAAATATTTAATTATTGGCGCTATTTAATCATCTGGTACAATATGATGTAATATGTGTTTTTGAACAATAATTTTTGTTAATACTTACAGTTTCGGATTTGGCTCTTGAAAAAATTATGTAGTATGAATCGTAGTGCGCTGTAAAATTTATCTTCTTGATGGTGTCTTGCATGCCTAATCCGTTTCAACCACTTCTGCTTAAAATAAACTTTATATGAATAAACTATAGTTTATATATTATAAGAATGTCTTAGTCATTTTGAATAACTTTACTTAACTTTTCATTAACAATTGGAATCCGTTAACTGTAATCTGTACGTGACACACACACCGATGCAGTGTTTGATGCACGTATAATTTATATAATTGAATTTACCCTTTTTGACCTGGTAAGAAATCAAAATTAAATATAAAAACTCTTACAAAATTATAGTACTTAACTGTTTCCAGTCTACTTGGCCACAGCTATCAATAAAATCTGTAATACGTATTTAAATCCTTTTAAATTAGCTAGGCAGGATTTCTTACCCTACTTTGTATTAATAGTCTGTCACATATTTACTTCATGGAATTTATGTCAATGGAGCAAGATGGTCATCCCATTGGACCACTATTAACATATCAAAGGTATTTGACAAATAGGAACGTGCCTAAAACCTAATCCATTTTCTAAAACGCTTCTAATTTCATTGCATATACGAGCAGGTATTTTTACATATATAAATAATGAAGTTTGAGACACGTTTGTTTTGCGTTTCATACAACACTGTCACTTTTAGTTACTCATCCTTGATTACAAGAAGTACGGTACGTGAAAACGCTATCCTTACTTATTTTCAATCATATAATAATAATAAAAACATTTATTTCAGACCACATTTCTAAAATATCAACAATTAGTAAAAGATTTTAAATGATTATTAAGATCATTAAATATCATACCATGATATATTACTATACACCGTGCTCTATAAAAGATTTATGTACTTAATTGACAAGTGACACCAGGGCATCAAACATCTCACTCCTGACATGACCGTGATCGCTGTAAAGTGTTCGAAACGTCGAGTGATAAAATTCAAATAGGAAAACCTCCATAAAATCCGTACAATTGTTAAATGAATGGATATAAATAAAATATGATGATTCTGTGGAAAAAAATTACAACTATTATATAAATGCAAAACGAGGATACGCCTAAACAAGCACAGTATTTCAATTGAAGTAAAAATCTACTTACTATATATTACTTCATTACTGCAAATGAAATACTCATAAAAAGGTTTTAACAGCTTTTTATTGTCGTAAAGCGTAATTTTAGGAATGGAAAATGACATTAAAACTATTCGCAAAATTTACAAAAGCAAAAAATGTCGGATGAGAACAGCGGCTTTGGAAGATTTCCAATGCCCAAAACGATCTTGATATCAGCACTTAACATTTTGTCGACATAGAGTTCATATATCGAGTACACGTTTGTTGTTAAGTTATATTAGACGTACATAAACTTAATTTCATCGTGAAATTAGATATTTCTTCCATATGAAGCTACAAAAAAATTTTAACAATAAATATTTTTGCATTTCTTTATTCAATTCCGGAAAAGCATGCACACACTAAACATAATTAGTGCGAAACGGAACAAGTGAATAAAGAAAATCCGTAAGTTAAATGATCACGCATGTTCCACCTGTACTTGTGGAGCTAATTATTTTAATCATACGCAAATGCTTGGATCCTCACAAAAAATATTATTATTTTAATAAGCAGTTAAAAGTTTGTGTGTAAGAGTTCGAAACAGGAATTAATAAACATTTTATTAAAAATGGATCATATGTAGTGAGTAGAATCGTCTCAATATTCTCTTTTTTATATGGAGAAGGAGGAAGACGAGCAGACAGCTCACCTGATGTTAAGTGATTACCGTCGCCCATGGACTCCCGCAACACCAGAAGGGTTGAAAGAGCGTTGCACAGCCTGTGAGGTGGGGATAGGCTCTCTTCTTGAAGGTCCCTTTTTCTTGTTGGTCTTGAAGGTCACAAAGGTGTCCTGCGTGGCAGAAAATGACAGTGGAATCTCACGCTCGTGGACTGCCAACCACCAAGGTGGTAGCGATGGTACTTAGTGGTATGTCGCGTTGTACGCTGTACAAACTCAGTAGCAGGTAGAATTCTAGAGCGTTAGATTTAGTGACATATACTAAATTCCAAACAAATATGTCCTCAAGTAAATAGGTTAATATTCAGATTGTATAACTTTATAGAAGAGTGTAGTAACATGTAATAATCAGGTCTTTCTTATTTTTCGCAAAATAGTGAGTTTATAAACCAAAGGTAATGAATGTCGAATAATTTTCAATGCCATTAGTTCCATTTACAGATAAATCTAAAATCAATACAGAATTTTTATGCTTGAATAATAATTATGACAAGAGCAAGAGATAATAGCGTTAAATTTAAAAAAAAAGAAATTCCACGACTTTCACCGCTCATAGGAATATTCTTTGTAGGTGGTAGAGCATAATATCTTTTCACAGATTTTGCTGCACATTTTCCTGAGGTCACCCGCGAAAATACCACCAGCCTATATAAAGTGGGTATAAAATAAAGTTTTTTTCAAGTTCTCTCAATGTAATAAATTGTACTCTCTCTTTTGTTTCATAACATATTATTTAGACGCCGTATTTGGTGCAATTATTCTGAAGCTGCGTCACAGGTTTTGAACTCGAATCCCACCCGACGTAAATATTTTTATTTTATAGAAATATTTGTTTCAAATCTGAATGTGGGTGTGTGTGTTATTTATGTTCGTAAAACTCTCTAGTAACTATCTTATAATAAGGCAAATGTGAAAAAAAGCTAATAATGTTATAAGAATATGTAATTCGATCATTTATATTTAAGCTACATTGAACAAAACATGTGGTTTTATCTTATAATTTGCCTAAATTGTTCTTAAAGTTCTATAATATAGTTTTCCAGTAGGAAATGTCTAGTGTAAAGAGTGCTTCGTAAAGTCGAGAAGAGTTCTTAATTATTAAAGAGCTGACTGCATTTTATTCAACAGTGAGTTGCAGTCAGCTCTTAAAAATTAAAGAAGGTCGAGAAGTTGCTTCTAATGAAAGAAAATATTAATTAAAGATTTAATTGGAAATGAACGATTTTAGAAACGTTTAGGACGATTTTAGGAACGTTTAGGACGATTCATAGCTCACAGAGGATTAAGGGCTCATTACTTTTTTTCGACGGTATATATTAGAATATGCATTATTCCTTAATCTCTTAGGTCTTTCTGTGCTTCGAAAGTCGCCCGCCTGAGCAGGTAGAACTGCTCGAACTAAAAGCCAGTACAAAATAAAGTATGGTTTAAGGAGTTGATGGATAGCCATTCTTACCCTCTTTTTTTTTAATTTTTCCTTCTTCTTACTCTTTTAGTTTTCTTGATCCATCCTACCCATTAACTTGTTTTATGTCATTTCCAAGGTTTGCAACTCATATGCAACTCTTCGGATGTTATATGTCCATGGGTGACCCAATCACCTAATATAAGTTTGTTGTCTGTTGTTTTGTTAATCTTTCACTATTAAAAACACTTGTCCAAATTGTTAATACCTACACTACCAATCTCAGAACTACGCATTAAGTATTAAAATCAATACCTTTTTTTTGTCTCGATCGTCGTAAAAATTACTAAGTCCGCTTAGTCTTTTCTAATTAAAGTAAATATGAGTTAGATTTTTTCTAAATTTTTCATGTTCTAAATTTTGTTAACAAACAACAAACAAGTAAATTATCTTTTGTCAAACAAACTTTATGATAAAAAATACGTCAATATGAACTTAAACTGTAAATTTTATAAGTAAGAAAACTGTATAAATATATATTTATTGAACAAAATAAGTAAACGGAATTTCTAAACGTTACAAATGTCTTCAATTTGTTTCTGTACCGTTTGCGATCTCAGAACGTTGTAGCCATCAAATAAACTATGGGCGTTAGTTGCACAAAACGGCGTTATTTTAACAATGACTAATTTCATACTTTTGGTGTAGGTTTGTGACATTTAATATCGCTGTTAAAATAAACAAATAGTTCAAACATTTAAAAGTAAATCAAATTTTCTGGTGAAAAACTTTACAACTCGTGTCCAATTAAATCGATTAAAAACCTGGGTCCAAAAGCTTCCAAGTCTTCTTTTTATGTTGGGGAAAGATTATGTTATTTCTTTGTAATTCAAGTTTTCTTACTCTTTTTTCAACCGACTGTAAAACAGACTTGATTCGACTGTATTTGTATGTTTTATTTTTGTATGCATGTTTGCTGATTGCTCCGCAAGTTATGGACCGATTATTAATTTTTTTTTGTTATTTGAAAGTAAAATTCTTCCATAAATTAAGAGCATTTAATAGAAGAAAAGAAATATAATAACAATTTTGAAGTAGTAAGCAAAAAAGAAATACAGAATACAAATTATAACTTTTCTATATTTCTGGTAAAGGGGGCACACAAAACAGTTATTGTTCATTGAAGGTATTCAAATTGTCAATTATCTTTCATCTAATGATTGTGGTACCTGTTTGGTTCAAATTGCTAGATTTCACCACGCCAGTAAATTTATTAAGGCGGGTTGATGGTGTGTAAATCTTGTAAAGAATTCTTGTCTCTCGCATACAGAATTCGGTTATGCTCGACGAAAAATACGCGTAATCTAGATCCATTTATTACCCATATATTACCTGCGGCTTAGCTGGTCGTGGATTCGATTCAAGGAACAAATATTCGCATGAACTACAAGTAATTGATTTGAATCTGAGTGCTTGTCTTTATGTTATTTATTTTTGTAAAAGGCCCTTGTAACTTGGCACAAGACAAGACTTGGTTATTATAATTAGAGAAGCATTTTAATAAGATATGAAACAGAATTTTAAACTTTTTCTGGTATTTTATTGGAGAATGCAAGAATAATAATAAAATAAATAAATAAATACTTAAAAAACACGCTTGTTAATGTTAGTACAACTAACTTTTAATATCTGCGTTACTTTCGTGTTGAAAATATTATACGCTTTGATTGGAAACCATGGTCCAACCAAACGTTACTACTCCTTCTTGTTTATCTAACAAGAAGGAGTAGTGACATAACACAAAATAGTAAATTTGGATATATTTTATATTGTTAAATATTTTGTAATTTACTCACATATAATAAATAAATTATAACATCTGTATTTTTTTAGAAGTTTGGCGTGTATTACTGTAAACTGTAATTATTTACCAAGATCTAAATCGTGTGTTGTTCAAAATATAAATTTTAATTTGTTATTGGCTTCATAATTTTCATGTTTATCGCTAAAAAAATTAAAGTTTCGTTTGAAAATATTTCGAGCTTTTGTTATGCTTATAATCGATTCAAAACTGAATTTATGTTATATCGGAGTCTATTTTGTTCAATGTCATTTTAAATCTGCTAATCACAAAATTGTTAAATTAGATTCAACTTTATGTTATTTTATTCTTTAAGTTCATTTCATATGTTAAATATA
>JAOCPS010800864.1:0-10179 GCA_025505425.1 Graphium colonna
CACCTCAGTCCTACCCGTGACCATGAACGCTGTAAAGGGTTCGAAACGTCGGGTGATAAAATTTAAAAAATAAACCGTGATAAAATCCGTAAAGTTGTATTATTTTAAAATAAGAAATGATACTGTCAATAAGAACACATTATATGCAAATATGATTATTAAATGTCAAAATAAGAACTAAATGAATGTCCGCAATTATTAGTAAGAAACACAATTTTATTACTTATTGATATAAATATTCCTTAATGTCATAGTAACTTCGTGCTATTAGCCAATCCTTTGGATCGTGTTTAAACTTGTGTATATTAGATTCTTATCTGATTTCTTTGGGAAGTTTGTTGTATATATTTATACTCATGGCATATGGACCTTTGTGATAGAACGCCGCCTTCGGTACACGATCCAGAGCGAGCCTGTCTGTATTACGTTAAGGACTCAACTGATAAAACGACTTCGTTATTGTGAGGGGAGACGAATGAGCATAGCAATAGGTTAGAGCAAAGAAATGGACAATATTAGCCTTTTACGTAAACGGATGTCAAGATTTTTTTATATGTATCATGCAATAAACCGACCTCAAAAAAGGAGGTGGTCCACTAATAACTTGTCTTATTTTAATTAGGAATAATTTCGGACTTGTTACGATGGGAACCGAATTGTTTACGAATTCGCACCACTGCCAAAGGCGGACATGAGTCATGGAGTGAAATACCAATTAAAAACACCGAGAAATGTAATAAAAAATACGTCTCCGTTGGTTTTCTCACGAACAGCGGCTGATATCGTTTGTAGACACGTAAGACAGTTGTTAATATAACAGTGAATCATAACACGCTCTTTGTTTAAACGATATATTTAGGGCCTCTCCTTCGCATTGCGACTGCAGTGTTGAGCAAACTCGAATTTGTTTTGGATTCGTCCGGTATATCTGTATAAACCGACAGTAAATTATGGTTCGAGATACCGTTGCAAGGTCTGCGTTTCTGATTTATATTTATTGGAATACACTGAGCCGTGGCACCTCAGTGTCGGGGTGCTCGCCTTAAATTCTGTTTACCCGAGGCGAATCTGAGTTCGATCCCCGGTACCGGCACCGATGTAATTGTCAATTTTCTAATTGTAATTTCAAGTGCTGACTTACCATGTGCTCCGCGGTGAAGAAAAATCATTGTGAGGAAATCTGCATATCTAAGAAATAATATTTTTAAGATATATGATGTTCGCTAATCCGCACTTGGGCCGCTTGGTGGACTATGCCCTGTACTAATGTCTAGAGAAGGCCTTTACCCAGCAGTAGGACAATGTAAAGAAAATTATGATATACTGATAGTCTAGTAGTTTATGCGATCAGTTTGTCGATAAAAACACTACGATAGTATCGGTAAAAAACTGACACTCATTTATGTGCAATAGTTTTATTAACATTTTGTAATTTACACGCATGGCTCTATAAACATAGAATCTTTCAGCCCGTGAAAGCTAAGACTTCCCACAGGTAAATATAATTAAGCCTGATGCTAAAAAAAATTAGAGAAGGTTTTTTTCAATGGCAAAATTGGGGAACGTAATCCATGACTTGTTGTTTTGTATGTTAGTTGAATTACTAATTATACTACAGCAGACATTTTTTTGAAAATGGGCGGAAATACGGTATTACATCAAGAAAATATTTCGCTGATCCGCAATGCAGATGCCGGGCGGACTATATCTTTTTTCTTTTTTTTTTCTTAAGACGTAAATGTTAAATTTTTCTCTTACTTATTTGCATTTGCAGGTATATGCAATTATTTACTGATCGGTCAACCTTTTTGTTTTTATTTCCCGATTAATAATACACGCCTATAAATATTTAAATGTTTACTCTTCTCCTGACTTGTAAACGAAATGATCAATCCTTCAAAGGTATCTTACTTTATGGCAGAGGACGAAAATAAATATTTATGCCTTTTTTGAAACCAGATGCTGTAGTATTTTATGTCGTTTGCAGGTGTAGAAATTTATCAGAGTACATGAAGATTGCTGAGAAAGTGAAGGAGTTTTTCCACAACGAGGGCATTCATTCGACGACCATACAGCCCGAGTTCATCGAGCTTCCATTGGATGGCAATGAGGTATTTAGTATTATTAATACGCGAAATTTCTCTTCCTTCTTCTTTCAGTCATTTTCGAAAATTTTGCTGAGAAATATTTGGCACACAGAATGATTGGTGAATCACCTACGATATTAAAGAAGAGCACTCGATTTGTCATCATATTTATGTAATAAAATTAGGGTCATAGTTTTCGAACAAATTTTCAAATAAACAGGTAAAGCATGCACGATACCGGCGGCGAACAGATGGCCAGCTGCGGCAGTTTATTGACCCGAAAACGGCACGACTCGCGCTGCGTCCGCTAGGATGTATATGACCTTTCGTAAATAATCATTCAAATTCGATTACGTTTACATAGTGGTCAATAAATATTATATATAATTAATATTACATTTATACTTTATATATGATCTCCACACATAACGTCCTGGAACATTCAAAGTGACTCACCAGTTACCCTAAGAGGAGTTTAGAAAGCTAATATTTTTATATAACATGCATTATATACATTAAATTAGTAGTTATATACTACGCTACACATTACCTAGCCGTTTTTAGGCAACACATTGACATCTATATATATTTAACTTATCAACCGACTATTTCTTAAAACTCTTGCTCGAATTTATGAGTGCGATATTTACTACAATATCATAAAAACGGCCAAAATTCGACCATTGCAGGATCTCTACTCATACTAACATTATTAAATAGTACAAGAACTGATGTAGCAGTTGCAATGTCTTCTTTCTATATATTTTACACAGTTTTTGCTGCAATTGTCGCCTTGCTCAGGACAATACCGCCTTACACAGTCTGGTCACAAGTAAAGATTTCCGATGTTATATTAGAATCTCGACCATAAAAACCCCACTCTTTCCTCTCCTTTCCTTTGTCTCTTACCTCTTTAGCCTAACCGCCTCCGTAGTCTAGTGGCGTGGGCTCTTGCTTTGTAAACCGGAGGTCGTGCGTTCGAATCCCGCGGGGAAACAATGACTTTGTGTTGTTGTTTCCTAGTTGGATTAGGGCAATGTGATCACCCGATTGACTGAAAACAAAGATGATCCATGCGTCGGATGGGCATGTAAAAAGTCGGTCCTGCGCCTGATCTCTCTTCGGTCGTGTCGGATATCCGCCCCATCGGGCTAGGAGAGTAAAGGAACAGAGAGTGCACCCGTGTTTGTGCGTATACTTGTGCACTATAATATCTCCTGCACAGTGGGCTAATCTCAGATTAGATTACGGCCACGGCCGTAATTAGGTCAGGAGGACTTTTATTTTTATGTTTCAGTCATTGATAGCCTTGTCTCTATTTTTGATGACTAGTGCATGTAAATTGACTCCTGGTATTTTACTACATGTTAATATTAATAAAAACTATATGAGCTTTATTGCTTATTAATTGTTACATAATTTACTTACTTTTGTTAAAAAACAAACTGAGCCGACCTTGACAGACGCCGTGAATATTATGAGTCACGCAAGATAAATATTAGGATCATCTCATGTTTCATAATTGTTAATCGTATATTATAAATACGAAACCGTGTATGTTTGTATGTATGCTTCTTTTTTACGTCAAGTGTAAATCTACCGATTGTGGTATTTTTTTAGCTTAAGAATAAATTTGACAATATGATGAAGATCGTAGACTGGTAGCCATCTCGATAAGAAAATAAAACTTGAAGAGACTGTAATAGGTTTACGGAACAACGTTCAGATACATATATATTTTTTTTAAATAATTGGTTCTTGTTATTCTAAATGAGCACTTAGAAAGAAATAGTAGAAATACCACACATTAAGGGTTAAATGAAAAGGATAAACGAAACTTAATTCTGGAATCCTTGCGGACAAAATCGCGGGTACCATGATGATACACACTGCTGTTGTAATTACTTCGTGCTTTTAGATATCGTCGAAGAAGTTAACGAAATTCCGTATTCCATATTTTAATGCCATCATAAATAATGAATATA
Organism: Graphium colonna; assembly: GCA_025505425.1. NCBI lineage: Eukaryota > Metazoa > Arthropoda > Insecta > Lepidoptera > Papilionidae > Graphium > Graphium colonna. The sequence continues at coordinate 4,073 of JAOCPS010800864.1, forward strand.
AGCGATGTACAATATTAAAATTATATATTGCGCCCACGACTTTTTATTCAAGAATTAACTTTTATATATTGTCTGGAAGTATAGGTTTACGGCTTTAACATACGTATATATAGTATAATAATATAAGTTATTAACAATACTGACTTGATATTAAAAAAAAATATCTTAGTAAAATAATCTCTCTGTTTTTAGATTACATAGGCTACATATAGTTCAAAATTATGTTTTAAATTTATTTTGTAAGTTATAATTTTAAAAACCGAAAAAATGAAAGAGATAACTTTAGCCGATCAAGTTATGGATAGCCTGGCCTTCGAAGTCGAAGAAGTGCCGCAAGATGGACCAATATCCAGTGTATCAAGCAACAGTCCTTTAAATGTAAAAATAAAAATAAGAAAGAAGAATAAAAAAGAACCCCAAGATGGTGGCATTATTTCTATACCAAAAATTGACCATGCAATGAACGATAGTGAAAAAATTCGTGCAACGAGCAGTGATCAGACAATAATGTCTTTTAACGTTTTAATGGATCGAGGACAGTTTATAAAGAAACGACCACCAAAGCAAAAAAAGATTATGCAGATATTCAAAAGAGGTAATATGGATAGTCCTTCCTTTTTTATTACGATTGAATACATATTTCAGATAATCGAAGGAATCATGAAGACTATAGACTGAATTGTTACGAATAAAACTTGTATATTACGAAAGGAAATAATTACACTCTCGCTAAATCAAAGCAAAACATTTAATTTCTCATCAAAACTCCTAGTCCTAAAATTGTCTTATTACATCTGTACAAGTATTAAAGCTTCCATATTTGTAATAATAGCATTTTTCCCGTCACAACAGGCGGCTGTCTAGGTTTACAAAACGATGAAGATAAATACGAATATACTCGTACAATAGGAACATCTCAGCTGGCCGTTAGAGAAAATGAACAGCCGGAAACGACGGAGGGCCTATCAAGTGATAGTCCCAATAAACCAAATTTTGCGTTGGCGAAGAATTACATCAACACGGAAGCATCGCAGGCAAACAAACACAAACATACAGACTTCCTAGGAAAATGTAAACCAGGTAATTCTATTTACTAAAGTTTCAAAAAATAATTTTAATAACATAATATATCAGCAGTATTATTGTTTATAGGTGGCTGCTTAGATCCTCCGTTTGGTGAGGATAAATATTCATATCTTCCAAAGTTTGTTGACGTATCAGTTGCAGACCAAACGAAAACGAATGAGTGTGAATGTAAAGAAACATTAAATCCAAACAACACTAAAATCAAATCAAAGGATCAAGATAATATAAGTTACAGCACAGTAGTCAAAACAGAAAAAACTAAGACTGTGTGTAAACCACGTGACAGTAACGGCTCTTTGCTGGAGCTTAAAAATTCTAATTCTATTATTACTTTTCCGTCAATTTCATCACCATCTGAAGCACTCAATAAACTTCAAATTCAAAGAAGATCTAAAAGTTATAGCGGCTCTAGAGATAGCAAAAGTTATAGTGAATCAAACCAGTTATTGGAAACATATTATATATCACCGAAAATTAAAACAGTAGACCAGAGGCCAAAGAGCATCACTGACTCTATAGATACAGGAAATATTGATATTTCTTCGATAAAAAGCAAGGAAAGTATAGTTCGTGAAATCAAATGTGAAGCTCATGTTAATAGTGCGTTAGGAGTCAATAAAAAATTAGAACATGCTGAAATAACTGCCTTACATTTAGCAAACAAGAAAATTAATTCAAATGATATATTAAACGATGTTACAGTAGGTGATGAATCAACTTTATTAAAAGAACGAGAGAAAGATATGGAATCTACAATATTGGATAGGCCATCCATTGTTAATGTCATGACAGACACTAGCCCATTAAATATCAATGATAATATTAGTAACTCTGACATTTTACTAAACAAACAAAAAATTGAAACTGATAAAGAATGTTTAGACAACGGAGATACTATACCAGTAGCAAATTTACAAGGAATTGCTACAAAACCTTTGGAAAATGTTTCTCTAAAAACCGAAAACGATACCGAAACAATTACTCTTTTACTTCATGATAACATTGTTAATAAAACAGACGTAAAATCAATTACAGGAACATCAGAATTTCCTTTAAGCCAAAAAGTTCAAGGGCCAATAGAAACACTGCCAAAATCAGAAAGCAATGATTTCACAGACAAAACGGGTATGGAAATCATTCCTTCACTACAAAATCATGCAATTAATAATGAAAGCTTAAATGTTATAGATATTAACACAAGGATCCCACTGGAAGAAATAAATCAACCAATAATAAAAATGTTAAAAAAATCTTTAGAAAGTATTATCACTAAGAAGACAAGTGCTGAAATTATTTTCGCACCTACAGAACACCCTTTCTACAGCATTGAAGATGATTCTCAACAGATTTCTGATCTCATAGAAACAAAAAAGAAGTATACATCAAATCCAGATATTATAAGTTTTATAAAAAACATTAACGATGGTGTTTCAATGGACGAAGATAGTATCAACACAAAATTTGTGTTACAAAAAAACTCTTCAATTATTAATGAAGACTTAACTACAAAAAAAGAGGTTATGACGGTCGCTTCACCGGCGGAAACCCTATCTTTCAAAGAATTGACGGATAGTACAAATCATGAAAATATTGTTCAAGCAGTCGTTTCACTACATGATCCTATGCATGATGATAAGACCTTTAAAATAATAGAAACAGCCGCGGATACTTTTTTGCAAGGTGCCGACCAAGATATGACATTAATATCAAAAAGTTCACAAGACAAAATAAGGGAGTTGATTGATGAACATCCCAACAAACTTGAAGAACATATGAAAGATATAATTAAAATTGGGACTAAACCCAGTACAGAAATAGTTTCACTACATGGTCCTTTACATAACGAGGAGGCCTTTAAAATAATAGATACTTTTTTGCAAGATGCCGATCAAGATATGATATTAATATCAAAAACTTCACAAGACAAAATAAGAGAATTGATTGATGAACATCCCAACAAACTTGAAGAACCTGAGGAAGATATAATTAAAATCGGCACTAAATCCAGTACAGAATTGGTTTCATATGAAGAATTAAAAACTAATGCAGTCGACTATACAAGCCTGATATCGTCTAAGGACAATAAGATGGAGTCGAATTACTCAAATTCTATAACAACTAATTTTAATTTTCAAGATGTAAGTTTCAAACTATTGACAAAATATTTCTAAAATTCACAATTAAATAGAATACATATGGAAAATAGTAAAATAAATATTAAAAAATAATGAATTTTCATGTAAAATATTTGGAAGCCGTAGTTAAACTTAAGATATGGGTTATTATAAGTTAAAAATAAAATATTTGTAACTTATAATAGCCCATATTTAAATGTAATGTTACATTATCTTTTCGATCCAATTTACCTATTCACTTTTTTGTTATAGGACATAGAAGATACGGACAAAGCAACATTTGAGAGCTTTGATACAGTTGAAAGCGATTTAATAAAACCTGATCAAGTAGCAATCCAAGAAAAACAAGATGCATTAGTTATTAACGCAGAGAAAGATAGTGAGGTGCACCTTGATGTTAATTCTGTTGGTGATATAATAAATGAAAGAAATTCCATAACAGATTCTCAGAAAGTTGGAGATTCAATAAAATTTAAAACTGGAATCCTTCATGACGACAATCACCATAAAGATCTAGAGGTAACGTTTAGTGACAAGATAATTTCTAAAGGGTTAGACACGTCAAATAGTTTAAATAAGCCTACGCAAGGAGTTGAAACACCAATGGATGTAGAATTTTATCAAACGAATGATGATGTTTGGAACTCAAAAGAAAATTTCAATGAAACGACTATATTTCCCAGTGACAATTTTTCTATTACAAATAAGAGGTATAAAACTTTGAACCATTCGCTGTCAAACAATTATGACGTAAAAGAGATTATTCAGCTCGACATGGCATTCCAGAGTTTCCAAACGGATGAAGATGGCAGTGTTATTAGAACATTACTTTTTTCCTCTTTGAGCGATGCAAAACGTTATCCAAATGATAATATTTTGCAATTTAAGACAGTAATAAGGCCAAACGACGATGAGATTAAAATACCAATGGATTCTGGAAAAGATTTAGTTTTGCAAATAACAACAGACAACAAATATAAAGACCGGCGTGATAGCTTGATAAAAAGCTCGCCATATTTTAATGATAAATTAGGCTCCAAAAATAAATCTAACGTAATGAATGAAGGTAAACATTTTCAATTTCAACAATAGTTTCAACTGATTTTAGAAGGTTCCGATTTTAACCTTACCCCGAAACTCTTTTTTGAAACAATTTCGAACAAGTTTATTTTTATTTTCATTTAGATAAAATGATAAAATGATTTTTTTTTAATTTTATGGGACTATCGACAAAAATGCTCTATCACAGAAAAAAATATATTTATGGAATTGGTTAATAAATAACGGAGATACGCGCAAAAATATATAAAATAAATTATGTAATTTTGATTTAAAAGAAAAACTATTGAACCACAAAAAAATCTTTTAAAATCGGTTCATAAATAGCGGAGATATGCGCGAACCTACATAAAAAAACATATAAACATTTAGATTTGAGAACATTCCACTTTTTTAAGTCGGTAAAAATCGTTTCTTTTTTGTTTTTAAGGTTATACTTACAAATTACTTCTAAATTTACTTGTTTTAACTCTAAAGTTCAGTTCTCAGGCGTTTGAAGTCGGCTTTTTAATTTTCTGTGAAAATTATACCTATCGTACATCCTCTCTGTTTTCCTTTTACATAATCTCAGATTAGAGAATAATCCAGATGGAGCGTTGTCAAACAAAAATTTTAAAGTGAGTGATGCATACATTTAGGTATGTGTGTTTTGACAACTAAAAACGCATACTCCAATGTGTGTGTAAAAATTGCCAGAGTAGAAAAAAAAATCCCCGTTTATTTAATAAATTGTGCTAAATAATGTCAATGTAATCCAGAAAAAAAATATAAAATACATTTTAAATTAATAAATTTATCCATAAAACCGTAGACAGAAATAAAATATAGTTTTTAAATATTCTATGAAATTTTAAACCAAATTTGTATTTCTCACAAAAAATTATGTTTGCGGTAAACATTCATAAACTGAAACCAAAGAAATACTTGTTTAATTAAAAATTTACTGCCCTACAAATAGTTAATAATAAAATATAAAAAATTACCGACGTAGAAAACTTTTAACGAACTAATTAGCGCAATTATTTAGGTTTACAAATAGTTAAAGAGGCATTCGGTCATGAAAATATTTATATCTTATTTTAATATAAATACAACGGAACACTATAAACATTTAAAAATTTCTTAATCAGATAATTAATAACAAATTTTACCGCCTAGCAAAACAATAAATTCTAGGATCCTCTTAATTGGCAAAAAAGAATAAAATATTTAGATAAATAAAAAGTTATAATTTTTAAAAGTTTGTTTCTATAAAATTAATATAAAAAATAGCTGAAGTGAATAAAATAGAAGCAATTAAAATATTTGACCGACACCAGTTAAGATACTCGAAACATTGGGACTATACAAATTAATGGGTATACATTTTTGTCTATGTATGAATATATAAGTAAATAAAAAGAAAAACAGAAGATAAAGTAAATCAAATACGTGCCAGATTTCATTAATATTTTTTAGAATAAATATTAACAACGTTTTGGAATAAATATCGTAATAATTTACAATTCAACTTCTTCGGTTCTATTTGAACCAAAAAAAATTGAGTCATTGTAACCCAATATTTTACAGTTACTTTATAATTTTTTTTTGTTAATAAAGTATATTATGAATATATATAAGTACAATTTTGTCGATTTCCTATCTTATATTACATTTGTATAATTTTGTACGAATTTTTCCCCATTTTATCTAGCAACCAACAAGATCAACAAAAAACAAGGGCACCTTACCGCTCAAAGGAGGCAAACGGAGCAAAAACTCTACGGCACCTCCCACCCTTTCTGTGGACCTCTGTGACATCAGGGGGTTACTTTCCAACTTAAATGC
>JAOCPS010800975.1:0-10179 GCA_025505425.1 Graphium colonna
GACTGTATGACGTTAAGTCATCTGCAAACATACATGAAGAAACAAAAGCAACATAAATATGTGAAATAAGTAAATATATATTTCGTTATGTAGCTATGTTACTTTTATTTTAAATTTAAGTTGGCAATCCAGATACAATGAAATCCAGTGTTGCTTCAACACTAAATCTATATATCACTAAATACAAGGTGAAACAAATTGAGCAATTTGACATTATAAGCTCCTCCCATGACACCCATTTATGTGCCATTGGTTTTTTTACATAGTTAAAATACACGATTATGTGTTGTATACAAAACATAAGTGGTATCAAATCAAATCAAAATTCTTTGTTCAACATGGAAGTGATAATTCTTGCTTATTCATGGTCAAGAATTGCATAAAACTTTAATTGATAAGCCTGGAGCGAGCAAATCATCATCAGGACGTGTCGTCATTTAAGTTATAATTTATATTTTTATATTCCTTAACGCGCAAAACGCTCTTTTATATTATTTTTTAATTAAGGAACAGATACATTTTTAACATTTTCTGGGTTTAACCGTAGAAGCGTATCTTCCGAAAAAATATTTATTTATTATTAAAATATATACCCTATGTAATTTACAAGAATTCTCCAATATTACAAATACAAGGGACAATGACCAAAATGGTACCAAAAAATCTGATGCATAAAGATCAAAATTATATAGCAATTGTTTTCATAATTTATTATGACATTATGATTCATAGAATTTGATTAAAATTATAAAAGCATGAATTTTGCTTTACATACATGACGTTTACACAATCTGTCAGAGAGATGTAGAATGCAATAGAAACAATTTTTCTATGTATCAATTTTTCGGTTTTTGTTAAAGATCACCGAAACCCAGGTTTTCTTTACGAAAAGAAATTACGTATAAGTTAATATTATATGTCTAGTTAGCTAAAAAAAAGGTCTGAAGATGACGCAACTAGGTACGGTATAAAATAGGCATTGTCTCTTGATATTTGTACCTATTTTATCTAAAAAATGTTGGCCGTGTTAGGGTGATCATCGAACATATATACACAATTTTTTAAATTTACAATATATGTAAAGATTTACGAATAACCTCCAGTGTTGCAAATATAAAATTCGTCTTAACATGACGATATGAGAGAACTTAATTGTTACGAGAAAACTTGTTAACACAACATGGTAAAGGCGAACCTTGTATGCCAACTTAGCATCAGCGAACATCGCGTGTTATCATGCCGTAACGTAACAAAAGAAACATAAACCTACCAGTTACTACCATTCATCTAACGTGGAATAGATTTTATAATCACTCGTTAAAACACGTAATTCTAAGCGAATATCATTTAAAATGTGTATCTCAAACATTTTAGTGAGTTTTTTTTATATGGAAAAGAAGACAAACGAGGAAACGGTTCACCTGTGTGTCAGTAAGTGTCCCGTCGCCCATGTACACATGCAACATATAATTGGTTTAATGGATAAAATGGTTAGGGATTAAAGATTTGGAGGGGATAGGGCTGAAAAAGAAAAGGGTCACATGGCCATCCGGCATTCGCAGAAGTCATGCATACTTTATTTTATGCTGACTTTATAAAGGGCGGTGGTACTTCTCCGGACGAACGTGGCCGTAAAAGTGCAGCAAAAGCTGGGAAAGGATGTTATGCTCTACCATATAAAAAGTGTACATGGGAGAGGAGATTTATGAACTGTGTACAAACAAATAAATTAAATAAACAAATAAATTATTCGCCTCCGTAGCCTAGGTCTAGGTTTTGATATTGGTGGTTCCAGCGGTGGTTCCGGTGGAATCCAGCGAAAGAACAATACCTTAGTGCTGTTGTTTCTTGGTTGGATTAGTACAATGCCGGCTGATGACACGATTGCCTAAAAAGAAAAATGATCCGAAAGCCGGCTAGACATATAAAAAGCCAGTCCTACGCCTGATCTCTCTTCGGTCGTATCGGGTATCCATCCCATCGGGGTATGAGAGTAAAGAAACAAAAGAGTGTATCTGTGTTTGCGCGTACACTTGTGGGCTAATATCTTTTGCATTGTTGGCTGATCTCGGAGTAGATTAGCCGCTGTGGCCGAAATTCGGTCAGGAGGTCTTTATTTATTTATTATTACAAATACATAATAAAACCAGTATTCAAACATAGGCAATGCAAGACTTAACCTCAACATACCTCTAAAACAACCAATACGAAGGCCGAAACTACGATGCTTGAGCGTTGTCATGAACGACATGAAGAGCTGTGGTTTGAGAGTGGGAAAAGGGGACCAGGAAAACGGACCTTGTTATAAAACAGGAGTAACACTAAGAAGAAGAAGAGTATTTAAACAGAACTACTTGTTGTCTACTGCTAAAGTAGATGCTATTTACGAACTGAAATAGGAGTATGAAACTCCCACTGACAAAACACTGCATTGCGAACTCTCAAACTTACAGTCGTAGTTAAGAAAAGCTTAAATATTAAATAGAGAATCAGAATGTTGAACTATCACTAGTACTATTTACAACGTGATAAATCCGAATCTATAATTATCACTAGTAAAATGACGAAGGACACGCGTTTTATTATCAATAAACATTATGCTACTGGACTCTGTAAACTACGAAGTAGTTGTGCATTATGTTACTTTGTGTATTCCATCACAAATAACAAGTTACAGTCAGCTATGAATGTTCGTGTTTGTAAAAGCCTATAAATCAGAACCTAAAATTTATCTAAAACGAGCAAAGTTAATCTTTTCACGGAAACTGAACGAATGTTTTCGTAGACTATTGAAGGTGGCAGAGCATAACAACTTTTCACAGCGTTTGCCGCGCTTATACGGCCGTACTCGCCCGGGGAAGTACCGTCGCCCTTTGTAAAGTCGGCATAAAATAAAGTATGCATGACTTCTGCGGATGCCAGATGGCCATGCCACCCTTTTCTTTTCCTATTACTATCCTCTCCAAATCCTTAATCCCGACCCCATCCTATCCAATAAACCTATTATACCCGATCTCCCAGGTTGATAACGTACTCGCTACTCTCTGGATGTTGCGTTTGACTATGGGCGAAGGGATCGCTTACCATTAAGTGAACCGTCTGAAGGTTTGTCTTCCTATCCATAAAGAAACTATTAAAAATTTACATATTCACCTATGTCATAGACATAGGTGAATATGGTAGGATTTTTTGCGACAGAACTATAGAGTTCTGTCACAAAAAATCCTGTTGATTTAGAAAAGACTAGAAGATTTTGGCACAAAGTATACTCAGACTGGTATAATAATGTTATTTAAAAAAAAGTGAATACTCGGCTATAAATAAATACTTACTCATATTCGATTTTTATTTTATTGCTTGTTAGAGAAGTAATATTATATTACACTGTGTTTAGGTTAATCTTAAAAGTTTACGGTGTTTCTTATACTGATTATTATACCAGTAACCTACACCAAATGTAATAAGTGGCTTTAGAACAGGTCTAAATATTTTAAATTAAACAACTTTACGGGTAGGACCATGAACGCTGTAAAGGGTTCGAAACGTCGGGTGACAAAATTTAAAAATAAACCGCGATAGGATCCGTAAAGATGTTTAATTTAAAATGTCAAATATTCGCGTAAGTCTTAGAAAAAAAAAAGTCTAAATATATCAGAACCAGAGAAGTTTCTATTTTATAGAGAACAGTTCACAAACGACCAGTCGATGCACCTGATGTTAAGTGATCCCTTCGGCCATACATATACGTTTAAGAAGTAAAATAGGTGATTTTAGTAAGTTTCTGACATTGTTTAACATGGAAGCACACTAAGCATAATATAAGGATTTTTAAACCTGATGCCAAGTGACAAATGTTGCCCATGGACACTCTCAATTTTCGAATAATAAATGAGTTGCAAGTTCAATTTATACAGAAATCATTGGGAAGAAGCGTGCATTTAGTTAAGGTCAGGAAGAAAAAGGATAGTAAGAAGAAAAAGATACAAATAAACATTTGATAACCCCATAACTAGGCATAATATGATTTTAAATATGAGACGATTGTGTTCCCTGGTTCAGCGGATTGCTAATTATTATGAAAGATGGAATTTTGAAATATAAAAACATTTGATTTGCAAATTATTATAATAATTCGTTATATCATATCAGAAGGTCAAGAAAATAACATGGAGAAGAGATGGTTTGCATAAACCCACCGACGAGCGAAGAGTAAGGCTCTTAGTTTTTTGACAATGTCATAAAAAAAATTCCCCCAAGAAATATTTAGTAATTAAACTTAAATATGGCAAGTCAAGTATTTTCAGTGGAGTCTCAATAAATTTATCATCATGATTTTTATGATTATTGAACATTGAGTGAGTTTCAAAACGACTGACCTGACTGATTGAAACTGACCCGTTAAACTAGGAAACGACTCCAAGGACGAACGCTACATCAATCAAATTTTGTTTGCTTATTCCAACATATGTTAATTTGCAATTTAAAATCATAACATTAATGCATGATTCGTTATTTTACATAACGCCTACTAAAGTTCTTATATCGATACGGAATACGTTATTAAAAACATATTATATTATTCAATAGCTTATTTTTTACATTGATGTATAATAATATATTTTTTTTATTTATTATTATTTATTAATAACGTAAATCTTAAAAACTACTTATCCGATAAATAAATGTGACTGGTGAGTCGTTTCCAATATTTAAAGGACGTTATATGTAGAGATCATATATAAAGAATCAAATTATTATTAAAAATAAATATTGATGAACCACTGAGTAAACATAATCTAAATAAAAAAAAATATTACGCAATCGATGTTCATCCTAGCGGACACGGCGAGGCCGGAGTGGTGGGGAGGTCGATGACATGCGGCGTGCTCAGCTGTGTAGGCACGACGCTGTACTCACTTCATTCATTTATTGGAAAATTTGGGCTAAATCTGTGCCCCTAATTTTATCACATAAATCCGGTACCGAGCGCTCTCATTTATTATCGTTGGTCACTCACCAATCATCCTGTAAATGTATGTTTTTTTTTAGATTAGAATTTTTTTCTTTCATTTTAACTCAGGACTCAATTTGGATCGTTTCACCTTAATTGTGATAGTGCGTTCACGACGAGAGTATTAATAAAATATTTTAACTAAAACGTTGATATCATATATCGTCGTTTATGTAGATATTACTTCTTTGTAAACTTTGACCCCTCATAACAATACGCAAGCGTATATGTGAACAAAATATTTCGAATTTTAACAAAATTGAAATTGAGTTGTTCAAGGACACGGTTCATTGCCCTTTTCACATACTCCTGTGTAACTAACTCTGGGCCGATCTTAGACTCATTAGATTTCTACATACCAACACACAACTTACGATACATATCGATTCCTTAATTCGCAAGCCAGCTAACTCCACTTTTAGTCAAAAACGTTCGAGTTTGAAACGTTGAGTTGAAAACGAAGTTGGTTTCTCTACGAGATCAATATGTTTCTTTTTTGTATTTAGTATGGAAAATATTAAAATTTTTTATGGTTTCCCTGAAAAAATAAAAAAAATACTCAATTGGAGTTAGCTGGTTTGCGAATTATGTTATCGATATGTCTTAAGAACATTATGTGCATGTGGAAGAATAATTTTCGACATTAAAGTATTAGAAAAATGTGTCAGTCAGTCAGTCAGAGCATTAATGGAAGTGAGAACAACGGAAGCATTACAATACGTTGGTTTTTAGGCCCTCTTATGCAAAAAGGCCTTTCTTATTTGACTCGACTCCATTGTCTGATCTCGTAACATGGAGGCAGGGACTGTTACGCTCTTACGTCACATTGAATTGTCTCAAGACTAATGTGCGCGGTGCTTTGGTATTCCAATAAAAGAAATGTATCAAAGCCTACGTACAAAATAGTGTGGTAATACTATACTCCCTCTTTTAAAGCATGGCCATATGAAAGGCTACAGTGTTTACTTACCATCAAGTGAACCACTCGGCCGGAAATGACATATTTAACAAGCTTTTAAAACAGGTATTATTGTAGACCATGTACAAGTAGGGTCCGCCTCCGTAGCCTAATGGTACGAGCCCTTTCTTTGTAAACTTGAGGTCGTGGGTTCAAATCCTGCGTGGGACAATGACTTTGTATTGTTGTTTCCTGGTTAAATTAGGGGAATGTGGGCTGATCAGCCGATTGCCTAAAAGAGAGATGATCCATGCATCGGATGGGCACGTAAAATGCCGGTCCTGCGCCTGGTCTCTCTCCGGTCGTGTCCGATATCCGTCCCATCGGGTTATGAGAGGAAAGGGGTGCAGTTTTCGTTTGTTTTTCGATTTGTTAGTGGGCAGTAAACATAACCAGTACAATATGATCGTTATAAAACAATCCATTCGTCTAGATCGGCACCTTTGTTTATTCGAGGAATAAATATATAGAAAAATAGTACATACTTGTTATGAATCACATATAGTTAATGTTTAATATAAATGAACACGTGTTTAATCAAATAACATGTAGATCTAAATGTTGAGGTTTTACAATTTACGTCAGGGCTTAAGCTTTGACGTCATATTTCAACTTTTCGAGCATTCTAAACATAGATTACACTTCAAGAATTTAATGTAAAGTATGCATTTTACGATATATTAAGACATATTAAGATAATTAACTAATATTTAATGTTAATATATTAGCTAAATTTTAAAGTTTTAGAATTATTTCCTATCGTAAAACAGTCTTGCCGTCTTTAGTAACATTAAAAAAAATACATAAGGCTACTGCAATAAAAAAACAAGGCTACTGAAATGAAAAAAAAAATACATAATTGGAATTCATTTCACGAAATTTAAATAAAACTGGGTTAAAAAAATAAGCGGAAATTTTACTTACTGCACCCACACCTTTTTGTAATCGTTTAAATCAGTATTATTTATGTTTATAATTAATATTGTAATTTTTATTCAAAAAAATAAAATTCAGTATGATTTATGTGGGATTAGTGATTTATTACTGTTTACCAGGATAACAGAAAGACACTAGGGTCATAATATTCAACTCGAAACGTCAGATGCAATCACAATAGTTGCATAACGTGAAATATTTGATGCGGCAAGTCCGAATCGCGGTAGTGGGTCGCGCAGGCGGAGGCGTAAAGGCCAAAGGTCGTGGTGCAATACAACTGCAGCGGGTGGGCCGGTGGGGTTGGGATGGCAGGCGTCTTATAGGCGGTCGCCTACGTAACATAGACACATCCAATATGTCAGCATAGTATGGTTCCGCTAATGAAGGTTGTTCATAAGGTCTAACATCTGGGTCGCTACACGCAAACCTTTTTCTTAAAAAAAAAAAAAAAAAAACAAAAGTCATCACGAGATACAGCCGTCTACTGTCAAAACCCGTATACCCGTAATGTTAAATATGCTTTTGATTCGTGATTAAGTTTGGTAAATAATTTTGTTTTTGTTTTCAACTATCTGCAGTGTTCGACTTCATAAATATTTACTTGTTTTCATTTCTTAATGTTTATCGTGACTATAATGGAGTGCATGTTGCTGTAATAATTGAGCTATTTTCGTCGCATTATTTCTATAAATAACAAGTTAAGAATAGATTTCTGTTAACAGTTGTTTTCCGTTCATGATTGTTTTGTTGCAAAATGTATAAATCATTTTTAAGGGGACGATAAGTTCTTAGCAGTGGATACTTGACCATTTATGACGTAATGACTTATGATGATAACCTTTTGCATTATAATTCGTTTTCATATTTACTGTTTCTCATTTTTCTATATGAATGATATTATAAATAGGTTTTTATTTGAATTTTAACCATCTACGAGTAAAAGAAAACTACAAAAAATGGTTAAAAGATATTAAAGCTGGTAGAGCATAACATCTTTTTACAGCTTTTGCTGCACTTCCACGGCCGTTCACCCGGACATGTACCACCGCCCCTTATAAAGTCAGCATAAAATAAAGTATACATGACTTTTGGGGGATGCGGAATGGCCATATCTACCTTTTTCTTTCCCCACTCTTCTCTCCAAATCCTTCAGCCCAACCAATAATACTAATGTATCCAATTTCCTAAGTTATCAGTCATCCAGTACCATCAGATGAACAGTCTGCTCGTTTTTTTTCTATCCATAAAAAAACCTTTGTGCTGTTATTAAATGTTGGAAGCAGAATTTCGTAGTAAGGCATTTGTATTATTGCTATATTTATGTACGTGCTTTGAAGAACATTTCTTTCTCCATTCAACAAATGTGACCAATCGCCACGGCACTATCTAAGGTTACTTTACAATTAGAATAATCATCACCGATATCGTCAGTAGCGATAAGAGCATAGAATGTTATAAGCATCACGCATCTGGGGTGATATTTTTTCCTTTTTGATTAGGTATAAAAGTATTATTTATTAGTGATGTATATTATACATAAGCCATATTAAACGAATGTTATGGCATTATATGGTCATTTCGTGAATGGATTTTCCCGTTTCTGAAATATCTTCAAACCTCGTATTTTCTTTACTAAAATAACTTCATCATCGTCAGCCTGTTGCAGTCCACTGTTGGACATAGGCCTCTCCTATTGCACGTCACTGATCTCGATCTTCGGCTGCTCGCATCCAGCTCCTGCCAGCCATCCTGCGTAAATCATCACTCCACCTTGCCTGAGGACGTCCTACACTACGCTAGCCGAGACGCGGTCTCCACTCAAGTAACTCGTTTACTCCAACGGTTACCGGTTCTACGGCTAATATGGCAAAAAATTAAATAATACGACTACTAAAATGACTTCTGTAGGAGTTACTTTAGTAGTCTTCGAAATAAATGTTTGACTCAATTAGGAAAGACCATTGGAACTTTACTCAATTCATTAATGAACCTTTTTGTCTAAAAACTTAAGATTTGATTATTAAGTACGAAATTATGTTACTTTGAAATGCTAAAACATTTAAAATACACATTTGTGTTTCTCACGAGAGTAGCATGGAAGTTAGATTTGCCAGTTTGAGTTTATTCATATTGTAGAGCATCTTGGTATTATATCTAATTTGTAATTAGCTTTGTTCAATATAAGCTGTTGTTTTTTGTTTAGATTTTAGTCTTATTTATTTTAAATAAGGACAACTTTTTTCTTGATATTTAATTCAATTGCCATATAGCGTATAATTTTACTCGAAAACAAGCTGTATATACACACATGTGGTGAAAGTATCATAGTGAAACGCAACAATACAAACAAGTACATGGACAAAAAACTAAAATCAGTTTTTTTTGTATATATATGAAAGACTTTGATTATTTGATATTTCCATGAGTAATAATTATTTATTATAATTCTAAAAAAGCTTTCATTTCCTGAATATAGAAAATTAAAAAAAAAACCGGACCGAAAAGGGATTATCTTATGTTGGAATCAGGACACCTTAAAGGTTTTAAAGTGTGTTGCCCAAGGACTATATTCACGAGCTCTGGCTGTATGTCCGCAGGTGAACGTCCTAGCGTCTCGTGAATACGGACCTTAAAAGGGCGTTTGACAGAGCAAGGAGGTGAAACATTTTTAGAATTGGGTAAGGAAAAGAGTGATACAAGAAGAGCTCTCTTTTGATACGGTTAAACTTGGGGTAGTCTTTGCTATTTGGTTTAAAGAAATACATAATAATGAATTCCAATTACTAAGAACTAAATAAGGTGACCCATGAATTCCTGCTGGTCGTGGCGGATATCCGTCTCATCGCATTTTGAGAGCTAATTCCTTTTTGTTTGTTAATTGCATTTGTGCAATATACTATGTTCGCCTTCAGTTAGATGATCTCTCGGAATAGAACGTTGTAACTGAGATTCGGTAAGAAAAACATTATAAGGAATCTTTTTTCTCATTCGGCTATCGGCTGATGATATAAGGCTGAAGTGTTGATATTAGGTTTATACATTTAATTTCAGATAGAGCGTGTGGTATTAGTTCCTTCGACGACTGCACTGAAAGATCAGTTAGAGTTGTATGTTAGCTACTATCCATGAAAGTAAAACTTCTAAATTTAAGCCATACTACGAGGGCGGCACTGAAAATTTCGAGAATCAAGGATATGACAACATTACTATTTAAAAATGTATTTATTGCTTTTCGAAGTATTCTCCGCGAAATTTGACACATTTTTCCATACGA
>JAOCPS010801085.1:0-10179 GCA_025505425.1 Graphium colonna
CCATGGGCGGCGGTGATCACTTAACATCAGGTGAGCTGCCTGCTCGTTTGCCTCCTTCTCTATAAAAAAAAAAAAAATTACTAGATAATTGCACCAAAAGTATTAGATTCAGATCATTGTTAAATTCATATGACTTTGTTTATTTATTTCTGGAACTGACTCGTATACCTGACATTTCGGCAGCTTTCATAGATGACATATTTACCAACTGTCAACCGATCGATACATCAATCATATATATATTAACTTCTGATCATTGGGACAACTAGCGTTTTCAAATCGAATAAAAAAGTAATAAAAATGAAATAAAAAAAAAACTATGTTTACCCTTAAAAAAACTGCGTACTGAGAAGTTTAGAAGTAATACGTATAATAAATAAACTTCCCGCTATAAATATTTATCCTATAAAGAAAACCCCAATGAGCATGATAATATATTATCTGAATTAATTAAAAACGATTTAACACTATACTTCTAAGACAGTTAATCCTAAAAGTTCTTTACTTTTTAGCGAATGGGCAACAGTTGGAAATTATAAGAGTAGATACAGATTATATGAACTGTACAGTGGAAGGACATATAATCGCTCTAATTGTTTTGCAATTTATGTCAGAAATTATTCAAAAATATTTGATAAAGTATGCTACTTAGTAAAATCATTACATATACAGAGAGAAAGAAATACAATAAAAAATGCAACCAATAAAATAAAAATGACTTAGAATATAATTAATAGTGAAGCTGGAAAGGTCATTAATTGTAACTCGAAAATAACTTTGCATTGTCAAGATAACAAGATTACATCTGATCAAGATGTTGCAAATTTCTTTGAAATATATTACGCTTACATTCCTGTTTATACTACCAAGTCACTTCTCTCCTATCCAACTGTTGCTGAGACTTTATTGAAAAAAATACTTATATTTCTTTAGATATTAAAAGAACTGCTGATCTTTGGGGATCTTTGTTAAGATGATCAATTCTGTTATTGACGTAATCTCACCTCACATAGCAATTATTTTTAATAATTGTATTGATCGCAGCGAATTTCCTGACCTTATGAAATATAGTAAAATTATACCTGTGTTTAAATCTGGCAATATTACAGACTCCAATAACTTTAGGCCGATTTCTATACTGCCCACTCTTAGCAAAATATTTAAAAAATTAATTTTAAATAAATTGTTGATACTTTTTAACTCGCACTACCTTTTGAGTAACAAACAATTTGGTTTAATCAGGGGTCGTTCAACTACTGATGCAGGTGTTCATCTTGTTAAAAGTATCTTTGCAGCTTGGGAAGTGTCACAGGATGCATTTGATATTTTCTGTTATCTAAACAAAGCCTTTGATTGTGTGATGCACGAGAATCAGGAAATTAAGCCACTATGGTATAAGAAATGCCGCACTCAAGCTTCTGAATTCGAACTTGAGCCGTCGAATTCAGATAGTTAATGTGAATTGCAAAAGATCTCCCGGGGCTGCGGTGAGTATAGGGTTTCCACAGGGATAAATTTTCGGACCTTTTCTCTTTCTCATCTATATAAATGACCTATCACATGTTTTAAATTATAATCATGAGATAGTATTATTTGCTGATAATACCTCCTTAATATTTAAAGTTAAGCGACGTTCTATAAATTATGACAAAGTAAATAATAGGCTCGCATAAGTTTTAAAATGGTTTAGTGCTAATAACGTCCTTTTACACATAAACAGTAAAAAGACAAAATGTTTTACATTTATGACACCTAATGTCAAAAAAAATAAAGAGAAATGTGATTCTAGATGGGAAAGCGTTAAACCCTGTTGATTCGACAGTATTCCTTGTCATCACAATAAATGCGAAACTCCAATGGGGCCTTCACATAAATAGGCTGGCGCGTAGACTTAGCTCATCAGCTTATGCTGTTAAAAAATATGGCAGTTAACCAATGTAGATACCGCGCGTTTGGTATACTTAAGCTATTTTCATAGTATAATTTCCTATGGCATTCTACTTTTACGTTTCACGTTGGGGTAACATGATTTATTCTGCACAACAATTAATGAAGCAAAATTTATTTAAAAAAACTTATGTCAGATTAGTCCAAGTAAGCTATGTGCTTTTTCTAGGCATTAAATGCTTATTACGTTAATTTGATGTATGTAGAATTAAAATATAAAGATAGAGTAGTAGATATAGAAACACATGTATAACAAAGGCCTTCTAAAAACTGAGAAGTATAGAGCCAAATCCACTATGCGGTGCTAATGCGGATTGGTGGAATTCACATATCTTGAATTTTGTTTCTTAGATATGCAGGCGTCACGTTATGCGCAAAGAACAGTAAATCAGTACTTAAAATTGTTATTGAAAATTTAACTGTTTTAAAGATGGTCGCAGTTTGAACTCAGCATCGGCTTAAGTAAATAGAACCGAAGGCAAACGGCCGAACAATGACTGACAATAAAACCGAAAATATTTATAATGCATTGATTTACTATGGAAATAATTCCCGGGCCTTTGCATTTCTTCCTTCCTTCTCGAAATATCCTTTTGAATGCTAAATATTTTTCCTGACTCCAACTTTGGACGAACTGAACCAGTTTATTCACCATACGAAGGCTGCTGGGTTAAGCTGTTAGTCTATAAGCGAGAGTTCAACTTAATGTCAGATATACTTCCTGCTTGCGCATTAAATATCCTTTGTAACATAAATAGAAACAAGTGAATTGTAATTTCATTATGTACGGTATAAGCTTTAAATTGACCAGGAAGAAATAAAATTTATTGGATGGACAAGACTTACATATCGATAACATCAACCGGGTATCACGGCAGCACTGATTGTTGCTCACCAAGCTGGCGAAGGACATCGTCGGGCAGACGATGAAGCCGGCATACATATTGCATGGTGCCGGCAGTTTTTGTGGGCAGGTTACGTAAGAATAGCGAACATAACTGTGAATCGGCGGAGGGGTAGCATACCGCGCGGTCAGCCGCCGATTGTCTCAGCTTCTCGGAAAGACCCGCGCCCGCATAATAAATCCGCGCGGGGCCTCGTTATGCTACGGGCCTACATTCCGGCTGATCCGCCGGATAAAAAGGTCGGGGAGCCTTGGGCTAGCGGGCTCTTGGTTCGCTCGTGGAATGGAAAGGGTGCACACTACACGGATGTCTTTGAGATATAATACCTTTGCCAGGACTCGTAATAACACTATATCAAGGCTTGGTCCTTAGGTTTTCAATTATTGTGAAAATCTCCATTTCAGTTCTTAGACAGGTGGCAGGACAGGTCTTATCTTTTTAGGTGGTAGAGCATAACATCCTTTCACAGCTTTTGCTGCACTTCTACGGCCACGCTCGTCCGGGGAAGTACCATCGCCCTCTATAAAGTTGGCATAAAATAAAGTATGCTGATTTTGGGGATGCCGGATGGCCATGTCTACCCGTTTCTTTTCCCACTCCTATCCTCTCCAAATCCTTCAGCCCGGCCCATCCTGTCCAACAAACCTATTGCTTTCAATTCCCCAGGTTGACAACGCACTCGCAATTCTCCGGATGTTGCGCTTGTCCATGGCGACGGGATCGCTTACCATCAGGTGGTGGGGCAGCATTCAGTAGTATTGTAAGTTCGAGTTCGTCTTAAGGCATGCTATTATCTATTATTTATTGCAATAGCTATGCTATCGCTATCTCAAATTGGTTCTGATCCATGGTCTTTTATTGACTTCTGGAGTTTTATATAGCAAACAACATATCTCGCATAAGTAATTTAACTGCTTTAATTATCGAATATAACCTTTTTAAATATTTCGCTTCTGAACTTTCTACATTTTTTGTATGCGATTGACTAATACAAAATAACGTATTAGGTTCACAAAGCGTAGTTGTAACGTAGCGTAAGGGTGGCCAAGAGGAAACCCGCATATATTTCCTTGAGGTATTGCTAGCCAGTACAGAAGAATTTTAGGAAATGTTAACTAGGTCTGCGTTTTTGCAGGCCCACATGGCAGAATATATCGCTGTTATTCAGGTGTCTGTTCTAGGATACTTTTTAAAGAGTATTTCCTTTCGTGAAACATACCGCTTTAATCACAGGATGTTTGAATATAAACTTAAGCAAGGCTGCCATTGCGCTTCTATTTTGACTCTATTTTCATTTCTGTATCGAAAAGGAATATTTCGTGGCTAAAAGTTATCTTTTCATCTGAAAGCATGGTTCGTCTCCACCGCCTTCGCTGTCCGCCAGTTTCGAACCCGCGGCCGCCCGTTCCCAGCGACACTCGCGCGACGCGACACAAAACGAATAAGCAACCCTACCGCCGCGCCACCGGTCCCATTATTGCGGGCATTTTTCTAAATCAATTAAATTCGCTCCAAGATGGCGGCCAGTCGACGGCTTTTTCGGGCGTCCATTAGAATGTTATACTGTTATTATTAGTCGCGTATAGTGGGCCCCTAGCGGGAAATTGTGTTTGCGTTCTGCAGCGATGTTGTTTTTTGCCCCTCGCCCGCTCCCGGAATCGATTTGGCAAGTCGAGCTGCATGCGCTGAGGCTGTTCTGGCCTCGGATTCCCAATTTACTACGTCGCCCTGTGTTTCAAGCTTCAAGGTCGATTTTGTTAGGTTTTGCCCTGTATTTACAACTTGATTTGTTCAAAAATTTTGTACAGAATTTTGTTGGGGCAGCCTGCTATCGTGTTGGGTACTAACTGACCGTATTTATTTATGTTCTAGGTAAACATGCTTTTTATTATGTTGTTGGTTTGCTTTGGAGCCCGGTGTTTTTACATTAAAAATAGAAAAATAAATTAATACCGGACGATGGGGGACCATTAAAATTAATGTTGAACAATATTATTGTACATGTCCTCGATCGTTTTTTTTTATTAAAAAACTGGAGTTATAGGAATAGCATTGACCTGTTGTTTATAGGATAGAGTCAAAATGGAATAAATTTAAAAGTGGAAATAGTATTTACATATAAATTTACGAGCGGTTCTAATCCGCTACGTATTTTATAAAAAATCGTCTTATTTCTTTCGACTTCGACTAAATGACGTACATATGCATAGACAAATCATATTGTAACCTGTTTTAACTATTATTGATCTACATAATCTTAGTTCTAACATCGCGTACGTTATCGCTAACAAACTCCACTATAGACTTCTCTTCTCCTCGTACACTTTAACGAGCGCTACGCGACACAAATAAATGGATTAATTATATGCAAATTGCCCGATTCTGTTTCGTTAATAATCTGAAAACATTTATACCACAAGCTAGTAGACGTGTCACCTGTGCTCGACATCATTAAACTATGCTAATCAGTCTACTTGCCCGCCTGGCTATCGCCCATCTCTATTACTCTTGCGCATTCCTACCATTTTAACGGGTTATTCGGTGCAATATCGCGGAATAAATATTCTAAAGCCGTGAGATATGAAACTCGTTCTCTACGTACTGTTTTAAACATTCTCTACCAGTTTCTAAAAGCTGTAGATAAATCGTGATGTTTTAATTAAGTGCAATAAAAAGATTGGAATAGTATCTTAATATTTGGTACGGATTAAATCTATCATATGTAGAATAAATAATTATTACTTAACTAGTTTGTGCCCGCGATTTCATAATGTAAAATGTTAGAAAAATGATCGTAATTTTTTCACTGAAACAAAGTCTTTATGTTGCGTGATCCTGAGCTTTAAATTTTTTACGAAAGCCGCATAAAATCCGTACTTTTAGAGACAAGCGTGTACGCACAAACGGACAGACAAATAATGTAAAGTCTAACTTTTAATAATAAATCTAAAAATAATCAGTTAAATAATAACTCTTCTGTCCTTGGGGGTCACAATATTGAGCGACCTATTTGTTTCTATTGACGTGCTTTATAATGTATTGAAATGCATTATATATACGTATATATAAATTTAAACTATTTTTTTAATACGGTATATTTTCCATCAGGTAGAGCAAAGATAGCATTTTATCAACAAATCTTGCCACATTAATCGATATACTCGATCGAGGAGATATCGCTATTTTACGCTTAGCTTGTTAGATTACCTAACGGCTATCTACTACCTGTGTTCATTTTCCCGCTTCTTTTTTAAATATTCCCTTCAATAATATGAATTGTTGTCTTCAATGCTGGCGACGTACTTAGAAATCTTCTGATGTTGTTAGTGTCCATGGACGACGTTAACATCGGGTGAACCGCGTGCGCGTGCTTGCCAACTTTTGCTACGCCTGCTATAATGATGTTCTCATTGTAACTTTTGCTTTGTAGAGAAAAGTTGGCAAGTGAATAGACTATTCAACTATTGTTGAGTGATCTCGTTGCCAATGGAAACACGACATTAGAAGAAATGCGTGTGCGTCGCTAACCTGACGATTTGGATAACGAGGATGCGTCAGAAACATATGAGGGATTTGAAGGGGAAAGGTCTGTGAAAGGAATGACTATCCGCCAAACCAAAAACTACACTCTATTTTATGCTGACTATTGTGGAAGGTGAGTAGTACACGGCCCTAGATGTGCAGCAAGAGCTGCGTAAAAGATGTTTTGCTCTTAAACTAAACTATTCAATTCGATTTTTAAACTGCGTACTAAGGCGAGTAAAGCGACCGCAGATACCTTCCGGGCTCTAGCATAAACGTGCCCACACGCGGCCTAATGAGACCGTGTGATTTAGTGCCTATAAATTATACCGCTAGCAACCATATAGACGATACGTGGGATACGTACACGAATCGTCAATTTGCGCGAGAGGTTAAAACTATGTACGTGTGTCAATTTGACCCGATGGCACGTTTGATTAAATTTAATTTTAGTTACTGCTTGTAGATTTAATCCCCAATCATATCGAATATTAGTGGTCCATTAGAGTTAGCATCGTATTTTAGTACATATAAGCTACAAAATTTGGAATTAAGAGCTAGCGATTTCATAGGATATTCATGTTCTGTCGGGGTTTAGTGGACAGGATAAGTCTCGTGAACATGATTGGTCCCGGGAGCCTTGCCGGGTAAAGTTGTTATGTATAAAGACGGGTAACGTACGGTAACCTATGTAGTGTTATGTGAGAGATCTAATGTCAACTCATATTACATTTTTTTTTAAGAATTATTTTTTATGGAGAAGGAAGCAAACGATCAGATGGCACACCTAATGGTAGGTGTTCACTTATGCCCATGAACACTCGCATAATCTGAGGAGTTACAATAGCGTTGCCAGCTTTCGTAACAAGCGTACACTCTTTTCATGGAGGTCTCTAACACGGTTCGGCCCGGAAATACCGCTGGCGACAATTCATTCTACAGGAAAGTCATACGTGGCAGGAAATGGCCACGGAATCGCACGGTTATGGATGCCAACCATCAAGGTAGTGTCGATGTTATTGGATGGTTTGTGGAGTAGCACGATGGGCAAACCTAGCAACAGATATTGTTACTAATCCAGAAAATTCCTTGTTTATCAAAATTTTTTAAAAACGGAATTAAGATCCGCTGCATGCATACGGTTTCCGTATATGATTTTAGAATACCGTTTCCATTCGAATGCTCTGATGCATACGAATTAATGTACAAGGGGCACAGTCCGGTTTTTTCCGTAGAACAAGCTTTTTCTTTGTATGCCATCTCCATCACATTCTGAAATCGTCTTCGTAAATGAACCGTATGCGTGCTGCAGGCCTTAACGTCCAATTAAAAGTGCATCCGAGCATGTACAAAACTGAAGCCGTTTACATACGTCATGCAAACCGTACAATTTCCAACACGCTACGCCGTTTGGACCTCTCGTTAATTCCATCCTTAAGATAATCGAAAGCGTATTTTCAATTCACTATAACATAAGCTATATTTGTGAGATATAATGCGATTTTGCTCAAAATTAAACATAATAATAATAAAATCTAAAATGATGACGGACAAGGAAGTTGACCTTATAAGAATGTCTTGCATCTTAAGTTATTATAAGCACTGGTAAGCAAGCCTCACTAGTGTCTATTTACGACTGTTGCTCATTAAAATCCTTGAAGCAATCATCATTTATTATCGACACATAATTCGTTGTCTACCCTCGGCAAGTTTAACGAGTGTATCATTATACCGACCCGTGCCCCGGGCGTGTACACCTAAGTTCGCACTTAAGTCGTCCAAGTGCAAATATAACGCGCAATTTATACTCGACCGCCACTTTTATTGTATCAGTAATTTAGTGGATAAGAGAAAATTATAAATCATTCAGTTTTTTTCCCCGCACTCGAGCACTTTACGATCCTGTTTGCGAATGGCTCCGATTACGTGTGTGTGTTTTTTGTTCTCGCTATTTCGAGAAATTCGTCGCCGTAAAACTGTCGGGCGATGCGTCTATGCGCTTATGTGTGCACAAGTTTATAGTGGCGGCTTCGAATAAAATGTTCGTAGCTAGAATATCTTGGGTCTATTCCGTTTGTCATAGTGCATAACGGACCTTTGGTAAAGAAATGTGTAACATCTAATCATGTGGTTTCTTTTATTTTTTTTTAAAAGCTGCATTCACTCTAAGTTCTATGGCTTATGTTGCAAGGCCGTTTTACATACATAAATACCACACACACAAACACCTAGATTCGTTATATATTATTTTCGATAACGGAGATTTTGATTTCGAAATGTCTTTTAAATATTTTATTTACTGTAAGTTACATGGGTTGTGTTGCTAGGGCGTTTTACATACATAAATTCCCCATACAAATAGACCCGAATCCTTTCCGATCGGCTCGGTTCACAGAACCTACGAAGAGATGTTGCATCTTTAAGCATTTACCATGGGGAGTGTTCAGAGGCATTGATCGGATTATTTTTTTTATGGGAAGGAAAACAAAGGAGCATACGGTTCACCTGATGGTAAGCGATCCCGTCGCCCATAGACACACGCAACGTCCGGAGAGTCACGAGTGCGTTGTCCACCTGGAAATTTGGATAAAATAGGTTTATTGGATAGGATGGGCCCGGATTAAGGATTTGGAAGGGAAAGGAGTGGGAAAAGAAAAGGATAAACATGGCCATCCGGAAACCCCAAAAGTCATGCATACTTTATTTTATGCCAACTATATAGAAGTTGGTGGTACCTCCCCGGGCGAGCGCGGCCGTAGAAGTGCAGCAAAAGCTGTGAAAAGATGTTATACTCTACCGCCTCTTTCTAGTAAGCAGCAGTATATTTCGCTAGTATAAGTTTTACCCAAGTAAAATCCTATTAAACTATGCCTTGAAGATGTTCAAGTATTTTTCGGACGGACAAACTAGCGTTGGCAATTTTTTTATCTATAGCCGTAAAGCACGTTATTACGGTCACTAGTGAATTTCCAAAATTGCGTACCGATAATAATTAGGTACGTAGGATACCGTACGACGATACCTTATCGTATATACGTTTGCACTTAGTGTAATCGCAAAGTCCATTTGCGCAGAGTATTTTTCAATGAGACGCCGTCCAATTGAACCGGCAATGTCGTATGAAAACTTTGATGTGAAACTGGTACGTTCATTTGTCAATTTCGTACCAGATAAGAGGTATTGGCGAAATACCGCAAGGCGGAAATTGCACGGCCATTAATACGGGCTTTCTTTGTAAGGCTATACTGTATCGTTTTCTTGTTATTGCGAACGTATGAAATGTCTTCATTTGATTGAAAAAGAAACACAAAATCTTAAGTACTTCTTATGGAAAGTATGACAAACGAGCAGATGGTTCACCTGATGTTTAATGATCACGTAAGTAAGTTGTGTGGGCGATTTCAACTTGGGAAATTGGATTCAACAGGTTCATTGGATAGGTAAAGGCCGTAAAGGTGCAGCAAGAGTTGTGAAAAGATGTTATGCTCTGCCACTTAAATAAAATTATGTATAAAGAGTTGCAAAACGTTTGGCATTAATTTCAACTTGGTAAATTTTCGCGTTTTTAAATAAAAAGGTAGCTTTAAAATATAATATATAATAATAAAAAGTACCTTGATAGACAAAACGGAAGAAATCTAACAGCCCTGTTCCTCTGGTGTATGGAGCCTTAGATTGATAGAACTAGGTTAAAATACAGGTGTAAGTCAGTGAAATTTTTAAAGTCGCCTTTGTAAAGTCGGCATAAAATAAAGTATGCATGACTTTTGGGGATGCCGGATGTCCATGTCTACCCTTTTCTTTT
>JAOCPS010801196.1:0-10179 GCA_025505425.1 Graphium colonna
TTTCCTTATTTGGATATTTTAGCGTAGTACGTCTGTTTCTTTTCAATAAATAAGCATTAATATTATGTTATGTGATTATTGACTTAATTCTGATATGTAGTAAAGTGTAATGAGTTTTAATTCTGATAAGTTTTACATTATCGTATTGTAAAACCTGTGAAGGTAGGAGATTATGTGGTGAAATAAAAAATATAAAACATCATGATTTACGAGAGAACTGATCGATTGATACGAGCTCACGGCTGAACCTTAATAATTACCTGTGAATATATTAAATCATTATTGGCCTTATGTCATCTTGGTCAGATGATTTAAGTGGCGTTCGTGGACGTGCACTTGCGTTAGTAACTGAAAAGTCCGATAAGAGAGCGGCAGCCGCATCCGCATCAGCTGCGTTTGCAGTTTGATAGGTTAATCGTAGAAAGCGCTGAGCTCATATAACTATATCTACACTCATACTTAAGACGGAGATTATAAATATATTAAAAATGTTTGAAAAAATATTTTAAATGACTTTTTATAAGAAAGTAAAATTATAAACTAACAGAAGCTTATAACCGTCTCCGTGGCCTAGAGGTGAAAGGCCTTGCTTTATAAACCGAAGGTGTTCGAATCCCGTGGCGAACAGTGGCTTTGTGTTGTCATTTCTTGTATAGGTTAGGGCCGTGCCGATTTGCTTACTTTGACATTTAGTAAATATGAAATATTTTATTAATATTTCATATGTAAAATCCAAAAAAAATAGAAAAAATAGGTATAAACGAAGAGTACCAATATCTAGAACTAAAATAAACTTATTGTTATATTTACCTAATAAAAAATTAAAATAATGAAACAACCTAAGTATGAACGAAGGCGACTGCATTTATTTAAGCCGTGCATTTTGCTAGCTTTCAAGACATAACACTTTCTATGTCGTAATGTTTAACGTTTTACTACGAAAACATTCCATACATTTTAGATGAGATCAGGTAAAATAACAAAAGAAGCCCTGTTGCCGAAAATATAAAGTGAAAATGACAAATACGCATTACCTTCTATTATCGTATGCAAATATATACCGTATGCCTCATTTCGAGGCGCTTGATATTAAATAAACACAAATATCACGTTGATACATATTTGCAATTTGCATTTTTTATTTTCACAGAATAGTACCAAAACCGACTTCAAACGCTTTAAATGTGTACTTTCAAAGCATATATTTTCCTTTATTATAATTTTAAAACAAATTACTAATCCGATTCTTATAAAAATTGTAGGAACATTGTGGATGTGTAACCATATTAGGCAAAAAATATTTCTTTCAAATCAGTTCAAAACTTGGGGAGATATGTGCAAATATTCCTAAATTGTGTTATTTTTATTTAATAAACAAACTTATAAACTGATTTTTATTTATTTTGTGGGACTATTTACGAATGATCTATTTTATAAAAAAGAATTTTTAAAATTGGTTCATAAATGGCGGTGATACGCGGGAACATACATAAAATCAATTTTGATATTTTGATTAAAAAAAAAAATTTCGGAAGAATACCCTAGAAGTTAAAAAATTGTTTTATAAATGACAGAGATATGCGCGAACGTACATAAAAAATAAAAACATTCGAATTGAAGACCTTCCAAGGTAGTCTTTTGTATAATTATATTGCAATAGGTATTTTACACCCATATAATAGGGAACAAATCTTTACATTATTCAATGTTTAGATAACAAATATATCTTTCACGGTCATATTATACGGTTAGAGTACCATAGTATCAAGTTATATTTTTGGTATGCACGGATGCCTTATAAATTAGCGTAGTTCGATAAATGATTAATTTCACTGATAATGAAAGTTTATGGACTTGTAAACACGAAGGTATGAAATATCACCGCAGTTTGTCATTACACAGGGTAATAAACAGTAAATACATTATTTACTGTTAAAGTTTATGTAGCATATTTCAAACAGTTACTAAATAAAAAAATAATTTCTTCAAATATGTATTTCAAACATTTATTGCATTTTGTAAAGAATTGGAATACTTAATCACAAATAAAAACTAGATTAATACGTGTTCCCGATATTAAGCATATTTCTTAATATTCGGAGCTGGCGGTAGCTTCTTCACGAACATTGATATCTGTAAAATTTTGACGTTTCATGAGAACGCGTAAGCGTCTATGTAAATAGAAATATTTTGAATTTGATTTTGATTTCATATATATTAAAATATTTTTTAACAAGCTAATATATGCGTTTAGTGCTCCTCGACACGACTCACACGAGCCCAAATTTGGTGGGATTTGCGTGGTTTTATTAGAAAGTTCCTATGGCTACCTTTCAGCTCTAGCATTAGATCAGCTTTATATTATCATAACATTGCATTGTCACGCAATATACATACGATTACAAAATTTCAGTTAAACCGGAAACCGGAAATTGGGTCAATTTTAACTTTCAAGATTCCTTTTTCCAATTTGCACAGACAACGGGACAGTTAAATCTAAATAATAGCTTATAATTATACGTATCTTTTAAATACAATTTCTGAACGTATAATAATTACTAGAAAAATCTATATTATTGTCAAAATTTTGAAAATTAGCTTTACTTTTAGGTTTATCAGATAAGATTTTTAAAGATGATTCTCTTGCAAGTCAAATGCGAAACATTGGGACAGACTTAAAAAAATATTTTTCTTTACTAGCATCGCATCTTATATATGCTCTTACTGAGTTTATGCAGGTACTATCGCTTCAAATAAAAACCATCGTGATATAAACAAGAAATATATAAAAAAAAATAAATACAGTTTCTACTTAGCTCACAAATAAAAAAATATTTTAGTTACATTTTAATATGTAATTAAAATACGTATAAAATACAAATGACAGAATCGAAATATTAAGTGGCAACAAATTATAATTAAATATATAATTAAAATCTTATATGTAACAATATAAGATTTGTATAAAGCTAAAATAAATAAATTGTATTAACGTCGAGTTTCATCTACTAAATTTGTAAAAAAAATTCAGCGGTTTAATAAAAAGTTGAAATACTTTAAACGGTCGAAAATTTTAACAAGATATCAGAATATATGTAGGGAGAGTGTGAACTAATAGTAGAAATTCAATCAAGTTGGACTTGTGTTGTCGGTTGTGTGTTTCTTACCCTATTTATTTTTGAATAGGAAACTGCGCGGATAAAGTCCAGTATTTTACAAATATACAAGAGATTTCACACCCACGTGAAAAGAAAACATTACCCAAACTTTTCTTAATAACATAAAACTTACTGTTCATATCTGCCGGTTAAAGTATCAAGATGGACCATTTAATCTGCTAAATTTCGAGTATCTTAACACTGATGCTAAATTCTTGAACATTATGTTCTTACGAAGGTGGCTTATGTTATAAACATTTGTCAATCTAACTGTTGTATAGCAATGTATGCAAATTATCTGTTTAGTGTTTATAAAAAAAAACAACGAGCTCTAGAAAACTTGGGACACAGGGATCGTATTTGCGACAACCAAAAATTCAATGGACCGTTTATAACTCTTGCGACTCGTATAACGTATGAATAAATTACCGGTGTAAAAAATAAAACAAGATACTTTATCATTTTTAATTCACACATCAAGCTAAAGAGTAAGCATTGCCATCCATCGGTAAATTTATTTTCTCTATCGAATAAACCTATGCTCTGAATGTTTTTTTATAAAAAGGTTAATTTGTTGATTAAATATTTACATAAATTGCTTATACTATAAAATAATTTTCAGCTCAATTATGATATAGGCGAATGTATTTACTCAAGTTTTACATCATATTATTAATACTTGATACAAAAACTGAGGAACAAAGTTTTCATCACAGTCATAAAGGCTATGTTATAGTATGTAATTAACAGTATGACACAGACTTCGCGTAATTAGATTTGCAACGTCATGTGTAATTTATGATGACATGTTTGCAACGACAGCGTGAGTTTAATATTTCATTCATAGTGACTTCACAGTCTCTTTTGTCTTTTGGACGGGTCGGGAATATATTAAGGATTAGAAGGGAAAAGGCGTGGGAAAAACGAGGGAAAAAATTGTTATCTGACTACCCAGAATGTCATACTTAATGCGAAATCATACTCTATTTTATGTATCATAATTTGTTAAGCAGATTGTTATAAAATATGGATTAAGCTATAAAATGTATTCAAAAAAATTCTTAATAAATTCACCTGGGTTAAACCACAGACAGCAATCAGTATGTTATAGAATGCTAATTAATTCTTCTCAGGTCTTATTTTATGAATTGAAATCGAATAAATAATATGAACATTTTAATATCGTAATAGATACTGGTTAATTGTGAATAAAATTATTATAAAATAATAAAAGATAAGTCATTAAACTTTATATTTGATGGAGCTCACGATAGGCAATTCAGAGAGCAGGAATAACGTGCTTTTGGAGAGCGTGTAAAAATTTACTCATGCATTACATTGGCAATCTTAATATAGGTACGAAAACGCTTAAACTGTCAGCTTAATCTGTGACTAATTGGATTTGGATAGACTATATTAAAAGATAAATATCTTATTCGCAAACCAAATGTCATTGAAATGTGTGCCACATTTGTCAAATAGGTTTTGAAAAAATGTAAATGATATTTATCTCTTTCTAAGAAAATTATGGTAAATATAAACCTTAACAAAACTGGCTTCAGTTATTTAAAGACCTTTTAAAAATACTTTACGAAACAACAAAGCTAAAGCAATATTGCAAATTTATTTTCACTCTGAAGATTTAAAAACAGGCTTCTTTTTATATCAATTGATATTACAAATTCTGAATAAACAAAAGTACGGATATAATTAAACGATTAAACGCTGTCACCAGTAAATTTTGTTTTAAAAAAAAACTGCTTCAAAAGCAGTCGCAACTCAACTCAAGGGGTCTAGTCTTCGCAGCAGCCGGAAATGATTAACTATATAATTTAGGTTAATCATGATTTGTAAGTAATATATTTACTACTTCCACTTAGGTCTCATTTAGGCAGGAATATGTGTGAACATACTTTTACCTCAAATGTATGTGGCAATATAAAAGTACCTTTAATGATGGGTACAATGTGGTCGGTCAATATACTGTAACTAATATATCTTTATTTAGACCAAATATACAATTATATGTCACACTTACGTGTGAGACTGTTGGCATGGACTGTTGATAATGGGCATTATAAAAGCAAAATGATGTGTTATACTTTAATATATCAATTCACATAAATAAAATTGAAGTATCAGTTTGTAATCTCAAAATCGGAGTATTTTACTTAATACACCTTTAAGTAGTACGATGTTAGTTAACGATGAACCGATTTTTCTTAAGTTTTATCTGTCTGTGTGTTCTTAGGCTTATTTGAATAAAGATTCATTCTTGATTAACTACACATCAGCAACTTTTAAGTTTTGTAGATAGTCTAAATAACCAAAGCCACATAGCCGTCAATATATCAACTATACAAGCTGTTGTCAGTTAACTTGTCTTTCTGTAACTTATAAAACGAACAAAACCTTTTGCCATGTAACGTCTATTTCACCATTGGATGTCGATAATACCGATTTTGTCGTGATCATTTGTTTAGTCAAGTCCGAAGGGAGATCCAACGGTGAGTATAACAAGGTTCAGTATGAGGCCCGTCATTTTAAAATATCGCCTACAACGTAGTGCTATGTTTCAATCTCCCTGCCGGCGTTGATGTCGTGTGCTATATGGAAGACGAATTGGTTATTTTATTGTAACAAGTTTAGTTAAACATATGATGCCGTAAAAAGCCCAGCTGTTGGAATATCTCGAAACACTTTCATTTATTTTGGGATATTGAATTAAGCAAGAACTAATGATTCCCGACACCCAAATAATGTATTTAGTTGCCGCATTGAAAGTGGTCCAGAAGTAATAAATATCTAGGTATTTTTTTATTATTTTATTATTTTATTAAGAAAGCCTATTTTTTAAAGAGAGAAATCTTTTAAAAAATAGGTATAACTTTTTGTCAACTGCCCCGTCTCTGATTGGGTTCTGTTCTCTCCCGACCCCGCTCAGCAGCTTCCTTCTTAAGCATTGCAACCTCACAACCAGACCTCTATGTCATATCCCCCATAGTCAGCGGTGCCGATATGACAGCAGGCTACTGCCTTTCACTAAACATTTTTCCTCATATGGCTCATGCAGGAATACATTTATAGTCCCGGCCACCACAATGGATGCAAATCGCCGTCGCCTCGCATCCGATCTTGCACAGACAATCACCGAAATACCCATGCTCGTTAATTATTTGTGTGAATCTGTAAGTAAGACTGCCTTCTCATTGTATCATCCAGGCTTCATAGACCAGCAGGAAGGCCTCAATAACATTTTTGCTCTAAGTAGCTACTAAGGGCGTCCTGCCTGCTCGTTTCGTTATTTTATCTGGCTCGTTTTCATAATTTTGGCGGAAAAGACTAATTCGGCGGTACACCTGCGCTACAATGTCTGCCAATGTGGTCAAAGGCGCAAAACGTGCCAGAATAGTTCTGACTCACCTAAACTGACGCGCAGGTCGATTGGCAGCCATTACCGCATCGATTTTATGTGATGCTATTTCTAATCCCATCTCATGGATTTGAGAGACGAAATTTTCCACACCCCGTTCAGCAAGCACTTTGGTTCCATTGTAAGTTTACCCGCTGGCAATAACTAATGCATCGTCCACATAGCACAAGACATCAAAGCCAGGTAGAGACGTAGCACTGCGTTGTAGGCGATATTTCACAATAATGGGGCTAACACTGAACCTTGTCATACTAAACGTTGTTTCTCCCTCCGGACTTTTCTTTCATTTCTACAGGGCGTTATGTCGCGCAAGTAGTCCCCAATGATGCTTTGCAGGTAGGGGGGCAAGTGATGATAAACCAGGCCAATTCTGGCGGCATCTCAGGCCAGAAATTTAAAATCATTGGCAATATCAAGACTGATAACTAATGCTACTCCGCTCGGGACACCGCCTACTCTGACAAAGAGCAGACACGTATAATTGAGTCTACGGTTGGACGCCCCTGCGGGAAGCCAAAATGGCTTTGCCCAAAGCCATTTTGGCATTTTGGGACAATGGGATTGACGCGCGACAGATACTTGTTTAGACATGTAGCAAGCATTCTTTTAAATAACTTTCCAATTTCGTCCAATTAGCTTACGGGTCGATACGCGGAAAGAGATCCTTCAGTCCTATCACGTTTCTTCAAAAAAACTACATTTCTTCTTTCCACCCTGTAGGACAGGTACAAATACGAAGGCAAGGTGAATATTTGCATAAGGCTGTTTCAATTCGACTCGCCCAGGAACACCATCGGGCCCCAGCGCTGTATGTTTGACCTTCATACGGCTGGCAGCATGGTTAAGCTTCTGCGCAGTAACCTGCGTTTCTGTCTGCCATTCCTAGTTTTTCGTGTGACCTATGTAACATTGTTTATGGCCAGACTATTTATGATGTTTCATTTATTTCCTGGAAACTACATTATCACTTGTCACCTTCTATATTAAAATATGTGTATAAATATAATGGTACATACACGATCCATTCATTGCCTAGATGCGGTCGGATTATTTAGAGATACTTTCACAGACAGTGATATTTAATATTTTTAATATTTAATATTTGTTAGTGATTACAGACATTACGTCTTGTAAATATAGTGAAAGCTACGAAAACACTATCGTGCTGAACATCTGTTTGCAAACTTAATTAACGATGATGCGTCGTAACTCATTTCTTCCTTTGTCTCATTTATGTCGATTTAGAAGGGTTATACTGCATAACCCCTAGAAAACATATTGAGCGTAATATATTGTGCTATAATTTGTGCTATGCATCTGAATGTTTTGTTAGACAAACAAAATATATTTAATAAAATTTCAACCTGTGACCTAGAACTAGATTCTTCCACGGTGTTGCAGCATATAATACCAATATAAAAAAGAAAAAAAGAACACAATGAACAGAACACCCGTGTCTTATTTGGTTATATAGAAGAAAGAAAACTAAAAACTGCTTACATGTTTCAAGCCCATACACACAAATTTGTTCCCATTAAACTAATGTTAGCTTAGGATCGTACTTCAAAGTTACTTTAAAATTTACTTAATTCACTGTCTTTTACAATACATTAACAATCATTCTTTGCAAAATAAGAGAAAAACAGAAAAAGGTTTTTTATTATTTATTAATATAGAACGGGATTATTTTTTTAATTTTATTTTTAATTTTAGGACAAACAACAGCGATACACTTAAGAAACATTGGTGTCTTTATATTTTTGTTATAATTTTAGTATACCACCTTCAAAGTTTGCCACTGAAACACTTAATGATGGTTGTAAAAGTTAGATGGCACTCACAAGAAATAACAATTTTATCTTTAACTACTTAAAAAAAACAAGAATTTGAGGTATAGCTAAAATATAAAATTAAAAGACTGAAACAATTGGTATATGAAAACTTCTAATTAAACAAATAAATTAAAACATAAAACACAGTGAGATAAAATGAAAATAAAATAGCACAAAGATTACAAAATCAGCTTACAATTACCATATCAAAGAAATAGAAATCACTTAGCGAGTCCTTTTTAAAGTTTTTATTACCTTTAAATGTTTATTTTTAAAACCACGATGAACGTCCACGTTTTGGCTCCGTAGGTCATTACTGGTAGGACACACTGGTTAAATACCTTGGAATTGAGAGATAGAAAACCGATATTCAGTTGGATTATTTGCGCATTATTAATTTTATATTGGACCCTTAGCAACATAGAAATAAGGCTAGGGAGAAGAACATAAGAATATAGGTAAAGATTTTAAAACACAATTACAGGTTCTATTTTCACAGAAAACTGCGAAACCGATTTAACTTAGAATTTGCCTTAGAACTTAAAGTTTATAATACATTTTTTACATTTATTTTGATCTACAAAAGAATCTGTTATGTTCATTCTTATGAAAATGACATTGAATAAACGTATTACTATATCCTGTCAAATAAAAAAAAATGGAAATCAATTAATAATTTGCGGAGAAAACGGGGCACATAAAAACGTATTATGGGACCAATTTACCAATATATCTGATAACGTTCTTACCACAAGTTCAGCGCAAAATACGGTAGCACCACTTAAGAGAGAATACAGATTTTATCAGCACAGTGATTCAGATACCGTATGGTAGTCTTCTCATATTTTTTTATAATATTTTTAAAATGTTTAAAATTATAATGTAGATGACAATAGCGACAACAGAGAAATACAAGCAAAGTATCTGATTCGGGATAACCCGTCAAAATCATAAAATATTCTTAAATAAAATAAATTTAGGGCGTACATCATTTTAAAATGTACGTTTTTAATATAATTTAAAACATAATTATTTCTTACTCAACAATATAGTCATAAACTCTATACATAACAAGTTTATTTTCACAGAAATTTTAATTTGAAATTGATTATTGATTTCAAAATAATTTCAACAAATTTACTTTTACAGAAAATTACAAAAACTTTGAAGTCGGTTTTAATCATTTTCTGTCCGCCTTAAAATGTACTTTCGAAACATATCTTCTCTGTTATTCTGATTAAAAAAAACAAACCACGTATGCGATTTTTATGAAAATTTTGTGGGACCATTTTGGAAGTGTACTCTATCAGATTAATACTTCATTATCAAAATCAATTGACAAGTAACAGAGATATGCGCAAACATATATAGATAAACATGGAGCTTGCAATAGGGGCTAAGTTTTATAAAATATCATAAAAAGAACATACCATGGTTTAGATATCATTATTTATCATGGTTTAGATATAATTATAACTTGCGATGTAATTAATATAAAAAAAAAAATATTACATCGCAACGAGGCCATCATTCTGAATCCAACCAAATGATGTAAATTACCTCAATTAAAATGCAAATTAGTGGTGAGACGATCGTTTTCAGATAAAATAATGAAAATTATTTTCCCTTGCTTTAATTTACCAACATTTCAATTGATCTTTAATCGAATTTTTAAATTTTACACTCTTTTTTTTACAGAAATGACATGTCAAAGAAAAACATAACATCTTTCTTTATAGATGTTATGTTGTAAATA
>JAOCPS010801307.1:0-10179 GCA_025505425.1 Graphium colonna
AAGGACTATTCAACACAGAGATTTTTTTTAAAAAAAATCGTGAATAAAAAAAGCAATAGTTCCTGAGATGAGCCCGTAATTATAATAAAGAAAGTTTATAATTGTTTTGAAATTTTTTGTGCACAAAAATATAAAGTTGACGAGTTTCTTTAGTTGGTTGATTAAATTAATCAAATTATTCAACCAACTAAAGAAACAAAGTCGTATTTTTGTACACACAAAAATTCAAAACAACTTTAAACTTTCTCTTTTATTTGAAATTATATTGCATTATTTATATATTTACATTGAATTATTTTAATTGAATTTAATTTTTTCGACGGATTTTTATAAAAAAATTATGGATACTACCCGTAATTGTCTGTTCCAATAAAGAAGAACTTTGAATATCGGTTCATGGGGGAAACCGAGTCACGTTAAAAAACATATACTCGAATTCCTTTTTTGAAGTCGGTTGTAAAATAAAATTATCTGACATACGTTAACATTACATAATTTTTAAATTTTTTGTCGGATCAGATACATTTAAAATAAACTGATAATCTCTAGAAACGGATAACGATGAGCTAAAAATCTCACGGACATTTAAGCTATTTGCCACATAGAGAAAGATAACATTTTATTTAAAACGTTTCAAATGGGTATATCTGGGTTTTATTTATTGGGGTGTTGAATATAAACTTTGATATTATTTGATATTTGAACTTATTATTAATTGATATTTGAACAAGCTCTTAATTCTATCCATTATCGAATTGATTAATATAATATTTCCTTTTAATATAATAAGTAAAAAGTAAAATTTATTTTTCTATACTAATATATTCATAATTGTAAAATTTAACAACAGTATCATTTCTAACCTTATTATTTTATGCAAGTTGGGAGGCAGGATAAATTAATTTACAATTGTAATGATATATTATAATTGTGTTAATCCTCCTCCTTAGTCGTTTACTCTTGACAGGGTGGTCGTGGTTGATGACTCTGCATTTTCTTTAGTTAAAACAGCCCCTACGATCCACTTATTCCGTTCTTCAGCGTCTCGGAAGCTCTGAACTAAGGAGGTTTGTGTCGAAGTTTTGTGTTATAATTATACTAAAATTGTACGTGTTAAAAATACTAATAAGATTAAGATTGTTATACAGAAAATTTGGCAAAAAATTGCCAGTATAAAACGAAACACATAAGAATACTCCTGGTATTCTTATGTGTTTCGTTAAATATTAGCCAATATTTGTTTGCTACATACGAAACGATACTCTTTTATGAAATAACACATGTATCATTATGTCTGTGTTACTAAGTAGGTAACAAGTAACCAATAAATGAAACATATTTTAGACCGACATAGCTTTCATTACGCTATTTAAATGACGTCATATTTTTTAGATGCAAATGCATATGTATTAAACACGAAATACTTATCTGTCTTACTATACCCAGTCCAGCCATAAGTTCTTTTACAAATGAAAAAACATTTTTTACGAAGTAATGTAACTTTTGTAAAACTTAAGGCTTCATACATATTAAAGTTTCAGAAAAAATATTCTCTTTATCTTGATACACTTTGGATGAAGTTTTCACTACTTTTTAACAAAAATGTAGTTTTGTGATTCCTTGATAAGACACGCCCCGCCAAACCATCATAGACGCAGGATGGCCACGTTGTAACTTTTCGATTACTTCTAATACTTAAAATTTTGCTTATTGTAGTGTTCTTTAATCGTGAATATTTTTAAGCTTTTACCTGCGTATTGCGACAGAAGGCCTTTTGACCCTTTTGATTTAGAGCATGTCCTGTATATCAACGATAACTACCGCTTCAGGTCTTGTTTTGTAATACGCGACAGTCCTAGCGAAAATCTTGATTTCTCGCTTGTTTCCTAATGAGATTTTGACCAATGTTGGCTTTAACAGTGCCTGGCGCTGCCGCAAAATCGTTTTAAAATTGTAAACGTGTTTAATATTCATAATAATATAAATTGAAAAAGGGAAAAAAATGTATGGTACACAATTTATGGCGAGACTAGTTAGTAAACTATGATCTTGTACATTGTGAGTTTCAAAAATCAAATGCATAAATGGGCGGTTTGTTCTCTTTTATATACGATAAAAAGAAAAAATGGGTATTCGCATAAACGAAAATAGCACAGATGAAAGAAACGTGCTATTCCACATTTGGAGGAAATCTCTTATTTATTTGGAGGAAATCGTCCGGAACAGAATTCAATCAAAAATCCGTTGTATTTTTTGTTGTAGACAAGGCAATTTCTATATAAACGCGGCAATCCCTGGAACCATATCTAATAAGACTTATATTTATTTGACTTATATTTGCGTTAATTTATTACACCGTGGGTTTAAAAAATAATAAAGCTACTAATTTATGAAAAGAAACATATAAAATTTGATTGTTCTTCTTAATGAAGTCGACGATAAATTTTTATACGGAGTAGCTAACAAAAATAAATATACCAACGCAAACTATTGAGTTTGCGTTGGTTGGCGAGACTATTGATTCTAGATGTCAAGTTGAAAATGGTAAAAATATGTTTTAAAAAATGATGTTTGATGATGATGTAGGATTCGGAATGATTTTTTCAGAAGCAACTATTAGCATTATCATGTTTTAAACGTTATAATAAATAATTATAAAATTGATAAAAGCACGGATTTAATTTTAATATTTTACAATCTGTTATTAATTACTAATTTTTAATTTAGTATGCAGCATCAAAAGTGAATACGTGACATAAAAAAAATTTTTGAAGGTATTAAATATCAATAAAAAGTGTGGTACATAGTGATGTAGCTAAATATATAAATTTGAAAATCAAAGTTTTCTTTTTCACAAATGATCATCGATCCACGTGCAATTTATGAAAGTTACAGCCAAGGTAGAATCAATATTCACGTTTTGTAATATTTATTGTAATTTTTGTAATGATTGAAAGAACCTCTTTATACTACTGTACATGTATGTGAAGCCTTATCCAGAACAATTTTTATGACAAAAAAGTTAGTTGTTTATAGGTAACAATAAACATGATATGAGAATCTTGGTTACGAGATTTATCATCAATTAGCTAATAAAAATCGCTGCACTCAAATTTCACATAAAAAGTTGAAAATATTAGAATATTATAATTATTAAAAAAGTCGATAACAAAAATTTTACATAATTTGAAACGTTTCAGAATTATAAACATATTATAAATAAATTAAATATAAATACATAGTCAGTGCAACTTCTATTACGCAAACAATAATGATATTACAATTTAGACAGAAAATTTCGTCAGCATTCATACCAACTCTTTTTAGCCTGGTGTATGCTTTCAGTAACATGAGGAAAATCAAGTATTTATCGGGAATCGTAAAATACATAAAAGCACAACTAAGAATTGAAATGTAACTGCTGCACCGGTGTAATGCTTAGAATTTGATTTGATTGAAGAATTTGATAGTTTGATTGATTATAATTTGATTCAATTGGATTCATAACGCTTCCGCAGTAATTGAAAATTGCTCATTTGGACTCTTTCCAGGACTGTCCACATTTATCAGTACTAGTAGACCTATCGTGGTATAATTAAATCCTTTTTTTCTTATACTATCCTTATCTCAAAATTACTTAGGGTTGTCTTCTAATGTAAAAATCAAAATAATTTGTATATAGCATTTGCATTGAGCAATTGGTATCCGGTATTCAAGACTCGAAGGGATAAAAATCATCATCGGGTACTGATACCTGCTGCTAATTTTGCTCATCTTATGACGCGATAATTTATTCAACACCATCGACACTACCTTAATGGTTCGCAGTCCACTGTGCGTTTGGACGTCATTTCCCGCGACGCTCTACTTTCTGGAGTAATAAGTTGTTGCCAGCGATATTTCCTGACCGATACTAGTTAGGCCTTTCAAGAAATAAGTGTAGTCTTATCTCAAAAGCCGACAACATATTCAATTCAAATTCAAATTTCTTAATTCAACATGGAAGTGATAACATTTGCTTATTAATAGTCAAAAATACTACCACCGGTCCGGAAAGAAAGCTACAGATCTGAGAAGAACCGGCGTAAGAAACTCAGCGGATCTATTTTCTTTTTCAAAAAGCATATCATAAAATATACAAACAGTAAATACTTGAAAAAACCTAAAGCGAATAGTGCATTGCAAGAGCTTGTTATAATTTTTTTATTATAGTTATTATAATATCTTTTTACACATAATTGTTCTTTGACAATTTTTTTAATTAACTGACAAATAAATTGTGAAAGAAGAATCGTGAGAGAAGAAATCGTCTGGCATTTATTGTAAAATCGTAAATATTGTCCCACTAAAGATTTACTTATTCTTCTCAGTCTACATATAGGAAGATTAAGAACAGAGAGAGAAGAAGAGAGAGTTAAGAAACAAACTTATGTTTGTTTCTTAACAAATTCTTATGTCTATGAACACAAAATACATTATCAATTACATATTGTGAAGCAACAGTCAGAACTTTTATATCTTTCAACAATTCTGGCATCAATGCAATGGGAAAAAGTTTATAAACAACGTGGATAGCTTATTTTTGAAGCACAAGGATAGTATTTATATCCGCTACGTTTCCCCATAGAAGAATGACATAATGTTTTCGAGAAGATCGTCAATAGTCAATTAATTTGCTGCCTTAATTCCCATAATTACTTCAACAATAATCAGAACAGCTTAAGAAGAAGCTATTCCACCGAAGACGCCGTTACTTGTTAAGTTATCATTAGTTCGAATTCTATTGATAATGAAAATAGTTGCATAGAAGTATTCTTGGGTTTATCGAAAACTTTCCACACAGCGTCAGTGCCACCCCTTCTGCAGAAAATTGAATGACTAGGTCTCAAAGGCTTACTCCTGAATTGTTTTCGCAAATACGTAACAAACCGTAGCTAAAATATAAAAATCGTAAGATTATATAGTTTTAACCTGTCAACCGACTTCATGGTTCCTCAGTATCAGCAAAAGTATCATTGAAAAAAAAAATAATATATACTCGTCCAAACCTCATTACACTGACTGGCTAGTGATGATAGTAAATCAACTTTTTTTTCTAATGTAGCAATAATCCAACACAAAAAGGAGCTTATTTCTAGAAACTGTTAAAAGTTTTAATTCTTTAAATTTTAATTGATTTCCTAATTTTATTATACTATTTAAGTGTTTCTTCATATTGACTACCTTAAAAAAATATTATAGCAACCTCTCAAGATAATCTTTATTTACAATACAGGCTAGGCCTAGTGCAAAGACTAAATAATATATCTAGTAGTGTATTATTTCCTCGTTCCAATGTATTCATAATATTTATTGGCAATATTATAGCATAAATAAACATGTACATGAATATTGGAATGAAACAAAAATAATAATTATTATTATTAACTAAATATACCAGACGTGCCATTCGCCTATACGTCAATTATATATTTTTTTAAATTGCATAAACTGCTGAGCTAGGAATATTCGCCAGCTTATTAATGTGGGGGTTGTAGTTTGGCATCAATAGTAATACCTTAAGATATTGTTAAATTAAGTAGGTCCAATACTTTTTTAGAAATACATCATCTTTCTAATGTGTTACACTTGGAGTGCTTAATTTGATACGTTTAGTATTTTTAAAATTTAAAATAAGATTGTTGGCACTAAACCACTGACTTACCGTGGAGAGAGTATTGTTGATGTTGTTATAATTGCAGCAACGTCGTTTAACTAAATCAGGTGGGCCGTATGCTCGTTTGACTTCTTATATATAAAAGAAATAAATTGATAAAAATTGTTAAAATATTTCAATTTTGTGTCAATTCCTCGCTTATTTTACATATAATAATTAAAATTTACTTATACTTTAATAATAATAAAGATAAATATAGAAATGAATTCATCATGACACAGTTTTTGAATATGTTTACACAAAGCTAGACCAGCCTGACATCTGAATTTTTGACATTCAGAAAGTTCTATATATCCTAAGGGCTAACGACATGCATCATCATGTAGCCCCAGTTGTGGAGATAGAGAAGATCGACATGCCCTTGGTTAGATGACGACAACCAAAGAATCCATTGATTCATCTAAAAACCGACGTGCTGGCAATTCCAAACAAAAATAAGCTTTCTTTTGTTAAATATTTTCGTCTGTGGTGAATTTGCTAGTTACCATTTATTTATTTCACTATCTTAACCGATAATACGACAAATAGTACTTCAACTTTTTATATAAAATATGTTAGTCAAGACGT
Organism: Graphium colonna; assembly: GCA_025505425.1. Classification (NCBI taxonomy): domain Eukaryota; kingdom Metazoa; phylum Arthropoda; class Insecta; order Lepidoptera; family Papilionidae; genus Graphium; species Graphium colonna. Next base: position 6,284 of record JAOCPS010801307.1, read on the forward strand.
TCCTTCTCCCTAGAGAAGGATACTAGGAGCAACCATGGCCTACCTTGCAGGCCCGCCTCAAATGGCCATCTGCTCTTAGCCATATTTGGTCACGCAGGTACCCCTATAACCCACCGGTTTTGGTCCGCGTCGGTTTCCCTATGCCGCCCTTAAGTGAGTCCAGTCCACAGCGTTCCCCTGTCCGTCACCTTGGGGACGCGCCTGATAGAAGGACCTGTAACTCCCACAGGCATGAAGTTAATACCTGGTCTGTCAAAAATTTGTCAAAATCCTGTTTAACATCAGAGGCGATTATAATGGTAATTGTAATGGTAAGTAGAACTGGTAAATAATTGGTTGCCCAAGAAGACAGTCATAACATAACTTCAATAAATCAGATAAATTCGTTGTCTTGGTGTACTGAAAGGCGGACTTTATGTAATAAACCTACTACCTGATATAATGAGCTTTTCACTTCGTATTATGAATCTTCTACCTCATATAATGAACCTTCGACTTCATATTACAACAAAATTTCTACCTCATGTAATGAACCTTCGACCTCATATAATGAACAGATGAAGATAATGAGATGACTGATGACTTAATTTAGGACATTGTTGAAAAAACAAATTGTAATGGAAGCAATGCATTTGCAAAACGTTTACCAGGAAGTCGAATACCACTTTGGAAACATGTGACAACTTCAGAGTTGTGTTTTTGGGCTTGCTTTCCCATATTCGTATTTTACATCGTTTAAACTAAATAGCATGAAAGATTACTGGAAGAAGCACAGACTTTTTAATCTGACCGGTTTTTGTGAACACATGAGTTAAAATCGATTTTTACTCATTCTAAGAGTAATGAAATTTGAAAATGTAGAATCATTTGATAACACAGTGGCCAAAACTCCACCCTTGGTTATGTTTTTCAAAATAAAAATTTGAGAAATATAAAACCATGTACAGAATTTATGAACAGAAGTGTCCCTCGTATAGTGGCGCGGTCGATTAATATTCGGACAATACACTAACAATAAAAACCGTGAATATATAAAATTATATATTTTGACGGATGCAGACAGCATTATACCATTGTAGGCGGCGTGAATCGTTCTTCAAAAGAGGTTTGACAGCTTAAATATGCATAATTTTTTTTTTCATAGGCAACTGTGTCTTTATGTTCAATTTTTAAAACTCTGTAGATCTGTCGGAAAAATTTGCCTAAAATACTTAATTAAATATTATGAATCAATCGAAAAAAATAACCCAAAGGATGTTACTGCTTAAAAATTTAAATGTCTCTTAAAATGTATTTTTAAAAGACCAAAAACAACTAGTACTGACATCACATCAGTAACATTAAATATTAAAAAAACAATTGTAGTGATACAATGTAATTGCAATGTTTTACGTTAAAATATTTAACGTTTTATAAATTTCTAAGATATGCGTTAATAAGGCTAAGTTCGCTTTGGGGCTCAAATCATCAAAAAAATATACTTGACACTAAGTTTTATTCGAGTTTTTTATCATTTCTGAAAAGATCCTCAGTTTTTACGTAAGAGATGTCAAAACTAGATCCACATAACGTTATGTTTTTTTTGACTGATTTTGAAGAATAATTACATATATAAGGTAAGCGTCCTATTTCATTTCCTTTGTGAGCGCAAAGATATACGTTGTTGTACTTGCGTAGATTTCAGGATTGTTTATGTTACTGATATTGTATTTATACAGGACATATATTGATTTTTTTCTAAACTTGTCATACTTTGAATACAACTTTAAATCTTGATACTAATTTAAAGCTCATTTTAATTTTAATTATTTAAACTAAAGTTTTTAGGTTTTAGTAGTAGAAAATTAATGTTTAGATATATTTTTGTGTATAATGTAATGTAAATATTCTTTATTATATAAGTGACTTAGACCTTTATTTAAATTCTTCGCTGAAGACAACATTGTACGCAGGCTTTCACTTTCTTCTGTTGAAGCGTTTCAGAGTAGACCAAATAATACGACCCATCTTTAGCTCTTTTTGAAAATTACAGGTTATCCTATGGGAAATAAATTTTCTGATTCAAAATAGTTTGCATTGCAGTTATTTTAATGTCCATAATTGCTCGTATCGGCTTACATGTCGAATGTCAGTATTTTTAATAATTTTTGGACGGCCATGAAAGTTTTAGGTGTCATCGCAGTCAGATGTTTGTTTTTTGATTGTATATGTAGAAGGTACGGCACTGAGCGAGGTATAACCCCGTCCCTACTCCGCATTTCAGCGATATATTGTCGTTTCACCGGGTTCTTCAATATTATACATGTATACATTTTAATTTTTATTTATTTAACTTCTTGCACAAATTATGTACATAGGCGGACTTAATGTCAGAGACATTCATCTTAAGATAACCCCAATGTAATAAATTCGAGCACGAAAATTTACATATGATCTCCATCTTATTTCTTAACTTATCGTTTTAAAACATATGCAACAAAGTTTTATGCAAATTTAGCCTAAACTACTTCCTTCCCGTCAACTTCGATGTGCCCTAGTACATAACGACGACGTTTCATTAAATAGAATTACAAGTTTTACCAATCCCTCATTTATAATGGACCACATACGAAATAAAATTGGCCCGTGTTTTCACTGCATAAACTCATATTAGATGTTTATTGAGTCTTTGTGGTAACTTATTCCGACCCGTACGTAAGTCTGATATCTTAAAATCGCCTTTCGGTAAATGGGAGAGAGCGTAAAAAATAGTTTTTTCATAATTTAAAAGCCAACTTTTGGATCTTCACGATACATCGTTGAAGATCGATGCTGAAATGGTGGAGTAGGAATCCGGACAGACAGACATGTGTGACAAAACTATAAGGATTCCTTGTAGACTATGGAACCCTAAAGATCAATTGTTGCAGCAATTTAAGAACTTTGCACTTTTTTCTTTCAAATTTTCCTGTAAAATTTGTTATACATTCATAATTATAAATGTAGGGATATCGATCGTCTAATCTTAAATCTTAAAATATATGCTATATTTAACCGCATATAATAATTATATGATTGCTCGCAAAATATTACTAATGATTCTGGGAAATATTTATTTTTTAGGGAATGATGTCATTGGATCGCTTGCATACTGAATTTAACAAAATTGTTAATAAGTTAAATATCATCGAGTTAATGATCACGCGTTCGAGGATAAGTACTGCAGTTGTTAGTTTCTTTATGATATATAAGCTTATCATGTCCACACGTAACAAATATGGAGACATCCGTCTCTCGAGTTTTACCGCAGTCTATAACTTTTCCAGAGCTATATTTAATAGTATTCAATGGTGAACTAATGACTTCAAAAATATTTTTTGAATCGTTCAAACGTACTATTCATAGGAATCAAGATTTGACAGATCATTAACGGGTTCAATAATCAAAGGTTGTGCGCTCGCAATATGCTAAGGGATCGTTCCCAACACGAATAATTGTTCTGTTATTTGGCAGACGCTAGTTGATATGTATGACCAGAGTTACTTGGCTTCTGCCAACTGAAATATTTGAATTTAAGTCTTTTAATACTGCAACGAGTAAAAATTTTGAATTAATTCTCGATAAATTATGTACGGCAGTGTCCAGTTTAAACTCACTCAAAATTGTTAGTTTCGTCAGATTTTATTGTGTTACAACTCACGCTCAGATAAATAGATTCTAGCACCACACTTTCATTTGAAATGCATATGAGAGGTGTTTCTGTGCCAACTTATAACGATTTAATAAAATTAATTCGCGAAGAAAGTAAAATTTTAGATCGCATTTCGCTCACTTCTTGTGGCGTCCATGAGAATAAACAGTCTATCGCAAAATCTACTTATCTGTTTTCCACATCTTCTGTTAATTTTTGCCGGCTT
>JAOCPS010801417.1:0-10178 GCA_025505425.1 Graphium colonna
AAACCGCGATAAAATCCGTAAAGTTGTTTAATTTAAAATGTCAAATATTCGCGTAAGTCTTAGAAATAATATAATGATTAAGTCTTCAACAAAACTAACAAGCAAAATTTGTTTCTCGCATTAAAGTCACTAACCGCATCTTATTTCAAGCCTTCCATGTAATTTTTTTCCTTAAGAGAGTACCCTAAAGTAATTTGTTTCTTTACCTTTGATTTTCCCCGAAAGAATTTTATTTGCAACCCTATTGCTAACGTCTTATGAATGAAAAACTTTCTTTAGCTAAAATTCTTCTTACATTTTAAGAGTTCACCTTTTTTTAATTAAGAAATTAAACATCTTAAAAGCGAAACAAAAACAAATTTGGAGAAAGAGCGTAATCGCCTAGAAAAGGTTTATGCACTTTTTGTTTACACACGACCGGATATTTAATTTAACATCAATGGACTCTAATTTAATGTTAACTGCAAGTTAAATTGTGTACCAAAAAATTATGTATATATATATACACATGTATACATTTTTTACTTTACATGCCCGTCTTGGGTCATCAACATTACATAATCATGTTGTAATTGAATGTAGATTTTTATTACTTACTTATGTTTCAATATGGACGTTTTACAAACATAAATCCTACAAAGAGAAACACCCAGATCCCAAACAATTATTTGTAAGTCATACAAATATTTGCTCCGTGTGGAACCGAACCCATGACTTGCGACGCCGCAGCCAATGTCTTAGCAATTGCGCCAATCCGTTATTAAATATGTATGTAATACATATTTCGTTAAACCAGTCGGGTGTATTATAAGTAAACAAGCACGCGTCATATTTACTATTTTTATGGGAGTAGACATTGTTCCATCTGGATTAATATTCTATCATTTTAAATTAAACAACGTAACGGATTTTATCGCGTTTTATATTTAAATTTTATCACCATATATGTGAACCCTTTACAGCGTTCATGGTCACTGGTATAACTAAGGTGTTTGATGTCATCACTTGTCAATCCTACATTCGTACCGTCAGATTGAATATTAGTTTTAGTCCGATCGCACCTGCACGCGTTTTGTAGACTGTTTTTGCCCTTTTTAGTAACCAAAACATAGATTTTAAAATTTGTGAAAAAAATTTCATTCCATTAGTGTCATTTATTGGTACAATCAGTGGTTGTCCGTTGTTTTATATACATGGGTACGTAAAGTGCGCAAGAACTACTGTATAAAATTAAATAAAATTCATTTTAGTAACAGATAACATTATTAGAACATATTACATAGTATAATTTAAATTTATTTGTTACAAAAATGAAAACTATTGTTCATCCGCCGCACATGATTAACAGATTATTAAAAAAAATTAAGAGTTAAATCTGATGATAAACTATCCATAAAGTCTAAGGATATTACAGAAATCTGGACATGTTTTAAGGAATCACAATGTTGATGCCTCGTACTAGAGCCAAGAATGAATTTGAGCGCGTGTAAGTAGATAACGGAATGCGTGATGTGCCCAGCGTAAGTTCCACCTGCAGATAACGTCAAATTTCTAGGCAGCAGCTTATCAAACGAATGGTATATACGAGCTATAAGAAGTAAGTAATCGTATGAGTACGAGTGTAATATTGGTTATTCCAAGGAGTTACTAAAACGAAACGCGTTAATTTCCTCAAAGTCAATGGTTGTATCAAGCATGCATAATGCTTGTTTAAATACAGTGACAGTATTTGTGTGACAAAAGGTATGGTCAAAATGACATCACATAGGAATGTCAATCAAAAATTAAAAAAAAAAGTACTTTAATTATAGCCTGTTCCAATCAAAGACGGTGACAGCTAGGCCAATGAAGATAGCGAAGAAGAAATAAACTTAAGTTACATTCGCAAAGACTAGCGATATATATAAAACATAATCCTTTGTTCCTAATTGGTAATGTAGCAATATTTATTTCTTTACTTTACACTTTAGGCAGAACTAATTTACAATGGCGCACTTAATGGTAAAGGAATTCATAAGCAGTCACTCAAAGGTAGAGAGCTGTAGGTTCCGTTAAAATGATAATGCATTTTTAATGAAGTAATGTAATATTATTAAAATTTTTAGCTGCATATTTATTAGGTCTCAGCAAAAAATAAATTAATTCTATTCGAAATGGCCACCTTTGACTTTTATACAGGCCTTTAATGTATCTGGTTCCGATTCTATGGATTTACAAAAACTGTTTCTTCGCATGTTTTGATCTTATAAAACCGTAACGGAAAGCATATCACAAGAAATACCAATAGCTGCAGTATTTTTGGATATGAGCAATGCATTGGATCATGTAAACCATGAGATTTTACTGAAACTAATAAAAAATGTGGAATTAACCCTAGCTACTTTAATAAGCATTAAGGGCGACGGGATCGCTTACCATCAGGTGAATCGTCTACACGTTTGTCTTCCTTTCCATAAGAAAAAATTGTTCAAGTTGACAAGGCACTTACGACTTTTTGGATGATGTCTGTACTCTTGAGGGACGGGATCGCTTAACACCAGATGTACCGTCTGCTAGTTCATCTTTCTTCCTATAAAAAAACTGTTTTGCATTACGTCATCACATGGCAACGTTTTTAATTATTACGCAATGTCTCAATTAGTCCACTCATTTCAGACCAGCATTTCCAGATAAAAATGGCGTCAGAGCAAGGCGCGGCAATTGTGCAAGCCGCTTTCGATCGCCGTAAAAACTTCAAGCCATACAAGGAGACTAGAACCCAATAGGGGGAGGGAGGTTACAACTCTCTTACGTTACGAATAGGGATGCCACCCGTTTTATTGTTAAGAATTGTACGCTATGGTAATTGTACTCTATACTTTACGAGAACTAGAAAGTACTCGAAAACACTATATTTCGCATAATTAATTTATTTGCTTTATATCTGACATAATACACGTTGCTTGTAAGAAGATTTGAGTAAAAAGGAACGACAATTTTTTTCAAAATTATGTTTTAAAAGTATTTTGAGCAAAATGAGAAATTAAAATAAATCGTACATATTTTTACGAGATATATTTTTTTCAATCTTATACATTACCCAAGTAATTTAATTACACAAAAAAAAGGTCGCAACCCTAGTTACGAAGACGACATACATGTACATGATTTTTAACTGTATTTAACTTTTATTATAAAAAGCAAAGTATATACCAATTTTTCTGAAAAAATTAGGAAACCATTTCGAAAGAATACCCTATGAGATTAAAAAAGAACTTTTAAAATCGGTCCATATACGACCGGGATACGCGCAAAAATACATAAAACTTATTTTGATTTAAAAAAAGAAAATTTTATGACACCGTTTTGGAAGAATGCTCTATTAGATAAAAAAAGAATATGTTCATAATTAAACAAACATAAAAAAACAGAAACATTAAAATTGTTTGAAACCTTCTTCCTTTTTTGAAGTCGGTTAAAAACAAAAAAGGAGCTTTAAATAATGTCACACGTATCTAAATATCTATTTAACAAATATTAGCACCAGAGACTTCCCATAGAACCCATAGAAAGTTATTCAAAGAATAGAAAACAAACATTAATGAGATATTCTTAATATTAGTAAGTGACAATTATCTTTGGGTCATAAATTTGTTTACACAAACGAGAAGATAGAATAAACAAATAAAACTAAAATTATTATACATTACAAGAATTACGTAGATGCTTAGAGTACAGTTCGAGGAGACATTAGAACTATCTCGTAGGGAGATAACATTCAAAAGCGAACCAGATCAAATATTTAATTGTTGGTAAACATTTGACTTAATATAGATTATGTTTGTTTAAATCAATGCTGGAACTATGGGAGATAACAAAGGACAAATCCTTAGTTTCGTTTAGGATCATAAATATAATTATTTCTGTACATAATTTACTTAACTGTGTCTATAACCAACGTGTTTAATACATAGTATAAGCAAATATATAATAACTTATCATTGCTATCACCTATACCGAGATCTATATTAGTCCTTTCGTTTGATAAATTTAAAAACAAAATAAGGAGCACTGTTGTACGTAGAGCGCACTATATTCTCAAATAATATTTTGACGATTTGCGTATATGGGTAAGAATGCTGTTGATTATTAAACAGGCAAAATAAATTATTGTATACTACGTTTTGTAAGAAATGTTATTTTAAAAGAGCAACTTCTGAGTTTCTAGCTTGCTCTCCTCAACGGAGTAGCTTTTTTATAGAAAGGAAGACAAACGAGCAGACGGTTCACCCAAACGCAAACGCAACATCCGGAGAGTTGCGAGTGCGTTGTCAACCTTTGGATTTAATAGGATTGGATATAATAGGTTTATTGGATAGGATGGGGTCACGATTAAGAATTTGGAGATGATAGAAATAAGAAAAGAAAAGTGTAGACATGGCCATCCGGCATCCTCAAAAGTCATGCATACACGCGAGCACGGCCATAGAAGTGCAGCAAAAGCTGTAAAAAGTTGTTACGCTCTACTCCCTCCAGCTTCCACTCGAACACTCAATGACAATGAAAAAAATGACGTTTCATATGAACGTAAACGTCAATGCGAATAAAGATATTTGAATTTTTTTTAATAACATCATTAAGCTCCAGAAGTTATTTGTTTGGTTCAAAACGCTGATCTCAGGAAATAGGCGTTCTATCTAGTAAATTCCTTTAGTGTTGGATAGCCCGTTTATAGAAAGGCTTAAGGCTGTATAACACCTATACGACCAATAGGCGCGGAGTTGTAGTGAAGAATGTGAACAAAACATTTTTTTAGCAATTTCCGTCATCGGTTTGAAACCGCAGCTAGTGCAGAGTCCGTAAATTCTAACTTGACAATTGCAGGAACTTCGTTTAAAGAATTTCTATCATAGGCCAAAAAAACACTATTCTGAATTGTATAGTGTATTCTATATTAATTGGTCAAGTAATAATTAATATAACATACATTATGTATCTATCACAAATGATAGTAAAACAAGAAACATGCTATTAAAAGATGGTAATGTTGGATGTCAATAAAAACCTTATATTAGTGTCAATCTTACAATAGTAATTTTTAACCTACTTCCGAATTGGTAAAACGAAACATTACAACTGCTGTCGTAGGATAATTTTTATCTTGATTCACTAATATTTTTATTGACTAATATTACATACGATGTCTCATAAAGATATAGTGACTGGAAAAACTTATATTTCAGGTACAGATTATTTAATATTTTGACGTAATATTAGAACATAAAAAAACCACCCGTGTAAGTTGAACGACCTAGGAAACCTAGACGCGATGAAAGACGGGAAACCGGGCATTCGTGTGTGTGTGTGTGCAGACTTGGAAGGATGTGGCGAAAGTCTTAAATACTATACTGGAATTCATCTAATCGGTGAGAGGGGCCTTTTCTATGTTTTATTGGGGGACACGTCTGACGAGGACGTATGCATTTTTGATAACGACATCAAATATTTATTATAATTCAGCTTGTATATAACAGTATAATCTGGTTTCGTTGAAAGTAAAGTACGACAGAGCATTATTTTAAATATTTTTTCTGATATAAAAATAAAAAAGTTAAATAAAATTAAATAAATGAAAATAAACGAGAGGCGTTTTCTTAACGTGCGTTTAGTGTTCTCTTAATGTTGGGCGAAATTTTCGTATTATTGAGCTGTACCGAACAAAAAGACTGCGATGATATTAACTGAGAACTTTTTGTTTTACTGAATTATATGTACATTTGACTCTTTTATCAACAATTCTTATGCGTACAACAGTTACGCTTTGAATATGGATGATTAACGTCGAGTACTCTTATCTATAAACATTGTCACATCGGAAAAAACTAAGTAACTGTAGTGTACCTAGTCTGTACCCCATAGAAATTCTGAGTATACAGCTGTGTTTTACTAACTAAGGCTGTTATAACGCTTTTGTAACCTCCTCTGGTGATGCCGTTTGCTTCCTTCTCTATTTAAAAAAAAAGTTTTTAGCCAATTTCAAAAAACTAGTTGGTTCACAATATTTCTGTTTTTTAAGGTGTGTTCTCTGGTAACTTCGCCTGGAATGATGCATTAAAATTTTTAGTTGAATCGATTCAGTATTTTGGTTTTTAGGCCAAAATAAAAGAAATCCCGATAGTACACTTTTAAGGCGTTTGTCGATTATTGTAATTTTCTGTAAAAATAATCTCGTATCCGTTCATCAAATTTTCTCGCATGTTTGTCAAGCTATTGCGCTAAAGGAAAGCGACACGAACAATGGGAAGAGGCGTCAGATGAGAGAGACCGTCTACGACCATCCGAAGATCACCTGTGGCCAATCCACCCAAAGTAGGCCCACGGACTAGGGCTGTCTGCCGAACTCTATAATAAAGTATTGTACGTTATTTATGGTAATTGTACTCTATACTTTACAAAAACAATAAAATACGCTAAAATACTTTATTGTTTAATTACTCTAGAATTCAATTCGTACATAGTACAATTAATATAAAAATATTATTTGTAAGAAGTTTTGAGTAAAAAAGAACAACAGATTTCCTGATAATGAAATGTTAAAAGTAATAAGAAGTTTATTTTAATCAAAATGAAAACGTAACGTACTTTATTATTATGCGATACATTTTTTTTTTCAATTTTATATTTGACCAATGTACTTTTTTGCCCAAAATGAAGATGGCAACCCTACCACGGACCTAGTCACATCATCAATTGCGAAACGGCAGATTCGCTTGGACTTAGCATTGCCATCAATTAGCGATTGGACCCGGTTCCTGGGGATCGTAAAAATTTCCGAAATTCGGCGGACGATCGAACGGTGAAGGTAATTGTTTAGTAAAGATTGAAACGATTAAATATAATTTTTCTCTACACCATACAGATTGGAAATACGTAAGAGATAAATATTTATGAATGATATTTGATGAACGCACAGTATTTATAATTGGGATCTGATGACAATAGAGGTACGTCAATCTAGAAGAGAACCTTATAAAAATTTCCAAAATATAAAAGTTATTTTAAGTACCTAATTCAAAGAAATGTTAAACATATTATTACTACACAGTTTAAAAATAAATATAAAAGTCTAATCACATAAGATACCTATAAGAACAATAAAAAAGAAAATGGTAGTAGGTTTTAATGCCGAAGGAAGCTTTAGTCTTAAATAAATATATAAAAAAAATGTGTGACTATGTTTGTCCGTGATGAATTTCTGAACTACTGGACCGATCTTAATCAAATATTACACTGTGTACAATTCAATCCAACTTGAGAGATAGGACAGTTTATATGTCAATTTATAGTAGCAATTTTCTATATAGAAAATTGTTTGTTTCTTATCTCAACCAGCTAGGTAATTTGACCAATTTGATCATTCAAATTTGTCTTCAAGATCCCATTCCCGTGGATTTTTATGCCGGCTATAATTTTACGTCTTTATTTGTATATATTAATTTCACTGTGTTGAAAAGTTAACTGCAATAAAATTTTACGTACACATTAGCCACAGCTATGTTTGGGCGGATGAATATATAGATTACTATCGACTAAAGCCAAATATGTCAGAGCTTGAATGCTAAGAAGTTTTCATCAGAACAAGTTTAATACATAAAATCAATTTTGTTATTTTGATTTAAAGAAAAAACTACTGAACCGATTTTCCTGAAATTTTTATGCGACCATTCCGGTACAATACCTTATAAGATGAAAAAGATTTTTTGAAATAGGTGTGTGCTAGAACGTACATAAAAAAACATAAACATTCGAATCGAGAAGCTTTCCTTTTTTAAAGTCGGGTGGGTTATAGGAAACAACGCCGTGAGATAGCGACGTTGAAGAAACAATCCCATTCCCTTCCTGACTCTAACGGAGCGCGCAATTAACTGATGTCAGTGCTTGGAGAATTCTATACAAGATGATGACTCCATTGTATTCAAGTAAGTAAGTTCCACAGGGGAGTTTCTGAGAACTACATTAAAAAAATATTAAAGACACAAGCCTAGAGTGTTGCTTACTGTTGTAAACGTGATTAATAACACCGGCTATATCTTGATCAACTTTTAAAATCGGCATTGTTTAAGATAGACTTCTAACACAGACACTATTAAAAATTAACCTATTGCTTACCTTAAAGATCATAAAGTGCGGACTTAATATTTTAATTATAAACCCCGGGCAATATTAATGACCAAAATAAGGTTGTTTCAATACTAGGATTACAAAAACAAACACATAAAACATAAGTAAATAGATACATATAAATAAATAAGTCTTGAGATGTTGGTTTGAAAATTCTTTAACAAAATTGTTGAAATTTACTACCTGTTTATATCTATATACATTCGATTGTACTTACTATGTGCAATTACACCGCCGTAAGGGCAATTACTATATATTATATACGGTTTCAAGAATTCCGACAGTTAAAGCTTGCAACACACATAACTATGCTTGACTTTATCAAACGCTTCGCTTAAAACCATTTCTTACCTAACTTAACGCATCATCATTGCGTTGTTTATGTTTTATAGTTTAGTATTTCGATTATCCAACTATAAATAAAGTCCAACTTACGGCCACGGCGGCTAATCTAATCTGAGATTAGCCAATTGCACATAAGATATTATACAGCACAAACGTACGCGCAACACAGGTGCACTCTCTATTTCTTTACGCCTATAGCCCGATGGGACGGATATCCGACACGACCGGAGAGAGATCAGGCGCAGGACCAACTTTTTACATGCCCATCCGACGCATGGATCATCTTTCTTTTTATCAATCGATTGATTAACCCGCATTACCTTAATCCAACTATAGAGCATAACATCTTTTCACACCTTTTGCTGCACTTCTAGGGCCGTGCTCAGGGAATGTACCACCGCCCTTCATAAAGTCGGCATAAAATAAAGTATGCATGACTTTTGGAGATGCCGGATGCTTTTCCTACTCCTATCCTCTCCAAATCCTTAATCCTGACCCCATCCTATCCAATAAACCTATTCTATCCAATCTCCCAGGTTGACAACGCACTCGTAACTCTCCGGATGTTGCGTTTGTCTCTGGGCGACGGGGATGCTTACCATCAGGTGAACCGTCTGCTTCTTTGTCTTCCTTTTCATTAAAAAAAGAAACAACAACACAAAGTTATGGTTCTCCCGCGGAATTCAAACCCACGACCTCTAGTGTACAAAGCAAAGGCCCATACCACTAGACTACGGTGGCGCCGATAACAAAAAAGTAATGAATCATAATTGATTAAAATATCTTGCGAGGAGTGATCATTAATATAGGAAAATAATTATTTCGATGATAAATTAACGGTACTTCGTTCTTTTTAATCAATCTAATTCAACGTAAATTTTCAGTGTTTGCAATATTTTTGGCTGATGCTCTGTTCCTATTAGACATAGCGTGATGTTATAATAGCCTAAAGCCTTTCTCGAGAAATGGGCTTATAAATGCTATGCTGAATTCGGATGAGTAGCTCCTGAGCGGTCAACCAAACAAACAAACAATCTTTTCAGCTTTATAAGAGCCTTCTCTTCATGTAACCATAAGTATGAGTCGCCTCTTTAATATGACGTCACTTTATTTCAAATAATATTTACTATTTAACGCGGCAAAAAGAACTTACTAAAATGAATTTGGAATTTCCAATTTTTTTTTGCGGTTTTTCCTTATGTATCGACCACATTGTTAATATTATTTCTAAGATCTACGCGAATGTTCGACATTTTAATTTAAATAACTTAGCGGATTTTATCGGGCGGTTTATTTTTAAATTTTATCACCCGACGTTTCGAATCCTTTACTGCGTTCATGGTCGCGGGTAGGACTTGTCAATCCTGCATACCGGCAGCTCGAATATTAATTTAAAAATAAACCGCGATAAAATCCGTAAAGTTATTTAAATATTGTAAATATTTAATTGTTTAATAAACAAATAATCTCATATATTTACCAGTATAAATTCATGTCTCTAAATTTATTATTCTTAATTTTTTAAAAATTAAGAATAATAAATTTAGAGACATTCCCTTTTTAATGGTAATTTTAGGTGTCGCACCCTATTAATAATAAGAAATTCTACTAGAAAAATAAAAAAAACATTATTTGTCTCTGTATTTAGTACAAAATTTAAATAAAACTGTTGA
>JAOCPS010801528.1:0-10178 GCA_025505425.1 Graphium colonna
TCGAAGATTAAATTTGGCGCAACACAGTTTTTTCTTTTTTCGTTGTTAGTTATTCTTTCGTTTGGGATGACCCATTGACACATTTTTTCAAGTCTATATCCTATTTGTCGCGTCTATAATCATTAATTAGGTACTGAAGTACCTTGGGGCCACCACATTATAAAACTTTTTATAGAGGTAAATCAGCTCGTAATATACTAATTATATCCGATACATCAGTAGTTGCAGGCAATTTAGAGCAAGGGACACAGAGAAAAGAAAGTTTTTTTCCGGGGTTGTATTCTTCTAAGTCTCCCCAGAAGATATGCGATTAGTCAGAATTAGTTATTTAAGGACCAGCTTTAAGGTCTTAGTAGACGTTGCGTGATCCGATACTAATCTTTAAAACAACAGCAAATATATTGCCTATAAAAAGATAAATAAAACATCCAAGTAGCTGTATCACATTTTAATAGACAATTTATTATAATACAAATTGATCAATGAAGTTTCTCCTCGGGAAGCATAATGAATTATTCTAAGTTTTTCAAAGTTATAATAGTAAATATTAATATAATTTACCATAAAATCTATTAGATATATTTGAATATAAATATTGGAGATAAATATTTGTAAAATTTTAAAATCGTTACTTTTACATACATTTTTGCGACAAAGATAAATTGGAATGATTTATAAGTAGATTAAATAGATATGTACGTTTTCAATTTTTTTTTTAAATATGCTTGCCACTAACATGCTAAAATATGTTTTGAAAATATTTTATTATAAATATTTATAATCTTTAGACATCGATGAGAAAGGTTTTAAATTGTACAACTTTTATTTATTAACTTTCTTATCCGCATATTTTTATAAAGAAAGTATATTAATACTACAGAGATAAAAATATCATATTAGATTTGTAGAATAGTGAAAGCAGAAAAAAGAGAAGATATTCAAATCCTGGAGAGAAGTGTATTGATTTTGTTCCCACTTAGTCATGTTAAGTTATAAAAAAGGTTTATATAAGCCTTTTTTTAAAAAAAATATTTATTTTTATTATTGGCACTATTAATATAAGTAAATGCGAGAGATATAATTAGTGGTCTGATCTTAATTATAAGCTATCATACTTTTTTTGATAAATTATTACGTTAAATTCATTATGTAAATATTGATATATGGCACAAGAAATTAATAATATATTATTCAGTAATTAAAAGCGAACAAGATAATTCATGATTATCTATTACAATGATTCGTTTTATTATAATTTCTTTATTCGCGATTATGTTAAAGGCCACTGAAGTAAATAACCGTGAATAACTATTTTGTATATATTAATATATTATATTTGTAGGAGAACCTTGGCTAGCTTTATTAATTTGGTATAACGGGTTTCCCTACACGATAAAAATTTTATTCTACTATATCATTCGACTATAGCATGATGAATATTCGTAAAAGAGTAATGTAGTAAAGAATTGCCGTAGCCAAATATATTTGATTTAAGGCCGGCAGCGAGGCGCTCACATGTCACTCTCCAACAACCCAGGTCGCCTCGGGACTTCTTCACTATCGATTAGCTGTATTTCGTCTGTGTCTCTTGAATATCTCGCAACGCATTCACCCATAAAATGAGTTTGCCCGTTGTTATTTCTTCCGTCGCAGTCATTATTCCTTTCCTCATCGACCTTCAACAACTCGATTTCGACGCCAGTTTCATCTTTATCGACCGCTGTCCTGCTAGGACAACGGTCAAGCTCCTGTCAGGTAGCTTGGAGTTCGGCTAGTTCATTCTCCTCCTCATGAAGACTCTTTTCAGCGAGTCTGAAACTCTCTAGGAACTCATTTAAGTCAACTAGGCCGTCCTTGTTTATATCCATCAAACGGCAAATGTCGACCAACTGTTCTTGCGTCATCGGATTTGGCATATATTTTCCTAATAATTGACATGCTTCCGAAAATTCTTCTAGAGTTATGTAACCTATAAACATTTAAAGAATATTAGTATTTAATTTTTAGAAATAGATAAAAATGTACTTTGAAACATAACAACACTACCGAGATTGTTATTTAAATTTATGAAAATAAATGTAATACTATATTCTTATGACACTATACCTTATAAATATATTCTGAACTATTGTTACCTGAATTATCTTTGTCGAGGATTTTGAAAATAGCCTCTAAGCTTCTTTTATTTTTGTAAAGAGTCTCAACAACAGTCTGACTATCAGCTTTTCGACCGATTCTCTGAAAAGGAAAATTACGGAAATCGATTGGTTGAACTCACTTGAAATGCTCTGATTAAATATTTGCATAATGTGGGTCGTATTATGTAAACTAACAACCGGTTTCTTTTGGTATAAATGATTTCAATATTTATACCTTATTTTATATTTCTGTGGGAAAGAATGACTTTACTTTGTTAAACAAAATTAGTAAAAATGCTCTGTGTCATTCGGCTAAAAGATAAAAATATTTTACCATCAAAATTTCAAAATTCAAAAATGAAACGAATTCAAACTTTATGGTATTACGTCCATTCTTATAATCTACAATTATATAATATAGATCAACGCATTGTCATCTGATTGTTAACATTTACAAAATTTTAGCTCAATCTGAAACTGGTAAATTTGACTAATTATCTTGTAATGCTTGGTTACAGAGAGATAGATATATATGTTCTATATTTAAAAATATATACATACATACGTACACACACACACACACAGTGCGTGGCCAACCTGGGAAATTGGATAGAATACTATTTGGAGGGGAAAGGAGTGGTCATCCGGCAACCCCAAGTCATGCATGCTTTATTTTATGTCGGCTTTACAATGAGCTGTGGTACTTTCTCGGGCAAATGCGGCCGTTGAAGTGCAGCAATGCATTTTTCAGAAATGTATTAGTGCAGGTTTAACTTTAATCTATTTTATGTTTCATGTGGATAAGCCGTTTATTCTTTTTGATGTTTGTATCGAGTATTGATTGTACCGTATCAAAATAGAAACCTTAAATTTGCAAGAAATTCCGCGATCAAAACCTAGTCCAGAAAAAATCTTACGTTAGCATTCAAGTCAAACGTATCCATATATCGGACTCTCCGCGTGTCAGGGTCTGTTCGCACCAGCTTATCCTTAAGCATCCTCCAGGGAAGACCCAGATGTGTTGTTTCCTCCATAGCGTTGCACCAGTCACTGACTGATATGAAGCCTAAACATTATTTATGATTTATTATATTCGTATAAAAATATTAAAATCCATAAATATAATATAGAAAAATTACAATGCATTATTTACCACTTTGATCAAGGTCCATGCTTCTAAAAGTTGCTTCTAAAGATCGTCGTGCCATGATGATATGGTTGTGGAGCTCCCTCATAGCTGATGATTCAACAAGGCCAACTCTTTGACGGAATGTTAGGCGTCTCGTTCGCGACACAGCGGCAGTATACTGAACAAACTGACGCTCGAGAGAGTTGCCGCAAAGTTTCAAATACGCCCCCTTGTTGGAGCCCAACTCGTAGTAATTTGACGCCGAGAATATGGTTATGACCTACAACATAACATTATTATTGAGGCATTACAGTGGATGTCTTTTAAACCTCAGTTACAATATAAAAAATACAGATTATTGAGCGATAATACGAGAGAGCCAAAATACAAGATCGATGTAACGTTAAAGCAATATCACGAAAGATTTTGAGTCATTTTCACTTATATAATATTAGAAAATTTAAGGAAACCTAAATATTTGATATTTTCTTTGATTTAGTTTTTGTTCGTTATTTAGGTATAGAAATAACTGCAATAATGTTTTAAAAAATCAATCAATAAAGAAAACATGATTTTTTTATTTATTTCACTTTGTTATTATAATTTATTTGGTAATATTTTACAGCAAATGATTCAAAATACTACACGAACACCGATACAAAACTATTTTAACACTTACAAAACTTATAAAACAAGAATACTTTCTAATTTTACTCACATTTCCACTGTGCAGTATCTCATATCCACCTGGTTTACACTCATGACTTCTAACAATAAAACTGAGCTTGTTCTTTCTCAAAAATGATACGGTGACGTCCGGACCAAAGTATGTACCAGCACCCCGGAGTGCGTTTGCTACACATCCACCAGAACTTTGCGGATCCGACCACAGAATATCAAAAACCTGAAACGGAAACTTACGTCATTATATCGAAATATTCATAATGTAAAAAATTTAAAGTACGAGTATATACCAGAAAGTCGACTAGAAAAAAGCGCTCTCAATAAAACATTTTAACTGGTTTACATTAAGGCATTTTTAACAAAAACTCTTTGTACTCAATAAAGTTCTGAAACGCGATAACATTTTCAAAACTTGAGGGCGGATAAACTTTGAAACTATCAAACTGCTTGCAAATTCCATTAATCCATCGCTGGATGACGTCTATGCTATGGATGACGTCTATGCTATTAGTGTGATAATGCGACTAAAGCCCAAAGCAGTTACTTATTTTAATTAAAAGTAAACTTATCTGTTATAATAATTATGAGCCAATTTATTTATGCCCTATATAGTAAATTTATCACTTTATATGTTTCATAATGTACGTTCATAAGTTTTTTTTGTGATTAATAAAAATTCCAGTATAGCTAAAGTTAACTATTACTTATTCTACTAAAACACAATTAAAGCGTGAGTAATATATCTTGAGTAGCTAAAGTTCAGTGCAAGACAATGATTATAATAATACTTAATCTTGTAACTTTATTTCGAAAAGGTCTATTTTTTATCCATCATAATTAATGAACTTTTGAAATTGGAAGTCACGAGTTCAAATTTTACGGGGGTCAATAACTTTGTATTGTTGTTTCTGGGTTAGGTCCATCACCCGATCGCCTGATAAATTAGATGACCCATGCGTCGGATGGGCATGTAAAACTCGATCCTGTGCCTGAACTCTATGTGGATAACCGAACGAACAGAGAGTTGTTAGCGCGTTCACTTGTACACACTAATATTTGCCGCGTAGTCGGTTGTTCCCTGAAGTAGATTGGCCACCGTGGTAAGAATTTAGTTAGGAGCACATTTTAATTACTGAACATTTGGTCTTTAATTTTGTCCAAGATATTTTTTTCTAGAATACTGTTAGGATTATAAAAAAATACATTTAATAAAATTGTAAAGATACCTATTCACGTAATAAGAATTAAAATAAATTACCTGTTTCCATTCCACTTTATCGATTTGCTCGGCTCCCGAAGTTCCACCCTCAGGGACAGGCGGACGAAGAATTGATACGTACTGAAATATATAAGTATCAAATCTTTGCATTTTTTTTGTATTATGTGTAATTAACAGATTCAACTAAAACTCGACATTCAAACTAACCAAGTTCAATTGCCTTTTACAATCATATTGATATTTATATTTATTATCTGATTTTAGTATTATTGTAAGCTATAGCTATTTGTTATAGTTTGAGATCACTTGCAGGATTATATACGTGTGGGCAGTTAAAAATAATAGTAGGACTTTGATGGTTGTGCTAAGAATATCTTGTAAATAGAAAGACCTTTTGACTGTGTTTCACATAATAAATCACATTCATATCACATATTATTTCTTAAAGATCAAAGGAAAAGTAGCTACTAATATCGGTATTTAGATTTTTACTATCAAATGCGTTAACTATGATGATTAGATGGACTTTTTTATAAAGGATATTTGGTACTTTTACTATTTGTTATGCAATGCATGAGTATAAAAATCCGAACAATTCCCTTCAACTGTTTCTAGTTTGGCAAATGCGGCAAAGTATGCCTGAGCATACATTGCCGCATTTGCCACTGCGAGAAACTGTTGAAGATTCCTTGACTCTGCAAAGAAATGTAGCATCTCTGAAGATGCTACATTTCTCTGTAGAGTCAAGGAATCAAGCCGATCGGAAATACTGAATCACTGATGATTCGAGTAGCTCGACGTTGGATGCGATCAAAAAAAAGGACCTGGTAAAGGGGTGAGGACAGTATTCCATGAGTAGCCGAACTTGCGCCTTGTATAGAAATGGAAATACTGTCTAGCTCTACCAAGTAGCCAATTTGTCTTGAAACCAACTTGGCTTCGCCTTCCAAGTGAAGACGGATCTGTAAGTCGCTCAATATATCGACGCCAAGAATTTCGATCGGGCAACCGGCAACCGGGAAAGTGTTTTTGAAACGAGGACATACAAAAAAGGGTTTCTTTTCAGCGGTGAACGCACAAACTTGTGTCCTCTGTGGGTTAAATTGAACTAAATTTAGTTGACCTCATTTCAAGATTTTTCCAAACAAAGTATCGATTTCAGGCACAAGATCGTTTCGGCACTCATCGACGTGGTCTTGAGAAGCCATATAGGAATAAGAGAGCCGAAAAAGTCACGTTAAGACTGGTGTCAACTCTAGGGTGCACACTCGCCAGCAATATTGCGGGAATTTCATCGGATCTATTAAACTTATGTACATCAAAGGAGAAAAGCGCTCAACGGACTGTGGAAGCATACTTCAGAAATTGTGTGGTCGGACCGGGGAAAGATCGGTGGTGTTTTTCCCCCATCGTCCGAAGTCGAGTTTGACATTAAAAAAGTAAACAGGAATAGACTAACGTGATATTCTTACTTTTCAAAGGTGGTAAGGATAGTGTACAGACTACAGTTAGTACAGTCTCTTGGTCAAATTTGAGGAGAGACCAAAACGCGCGAGTGTCCGAGGGTAGGTGACTTTGACTCTCACCGTGCTCTTCTACCAACTTGCCACGACTTTGCAGCGGCGAGAGAACATTTGAAGGACCTAGAGGCAAAATTATACTCCTTTATTAAGACACTGGTATTGACATATAAGACACCACCACCGTGGTCCAGGGCAGAAGAACCATTATAAATTATGTATTTTGTAATAAGTGACACACAGGAATATTCGCACATATCTCCACCACTTATTTTAAAAAATTATTAGTATGTGATAAGGTAAACTTCGAAAATGGTTTTGAAGTCGGTTAAAAATGGACGAGCCCTGTTTAAGTTTCAGCGACAATAACGAACATATTATTGTTTAAGATTACATAATCATATAATAAACTTGTAATATCTTTCATGGGTTTTCAGTTTTATAACAAATCCCACCTACCTTATCACGTTCTAGGCTGCGTACCATATCCAGATCTGTAGTGTCAGAAATGCCACCATGTACTACAAACACGCGATTGTTTATTACTGTGCCCAATGGCAACCAGCGGTACACGCCCTCTATTAGTTTCAAAAGACGATCTGCGTTGTGCTGTTAATAAACAATAATTATTTAACTATGTAAAAAAACGTATTATAAGTAAAAAATATTACATACAGGCTGATTGGTAAGTCACCTACGACATAAAAGGAGATCACTCAGTGCTCGATTAAGATCATAATTATGTAATAACATTAGAGACGTAATTTTAGTTCAAATTTTCTAGTAAATTAATGAAGTCGACCCCCCCCCACCTCCCTCTATCCGCCTTCTATCTCGCTTCGGCCACGCCATGTCCATTCGGATTAGCATGAATAACGTAATTCCTTTTATAACTTTACTTTATGTTTACTCAGTGCTAAATCAATAATTATTTTTTATAATATTTGTCTAAAAGTATTGAAAGTGACTCACTAGTCACCCTGAATTTATGTGTGGATAACTCTATTTATCTATAAAATGAAGATATGCTTTGTTTTATTGAACGTAAATTTCATAAAACAAGCATAAATGCGAAATATGAACTGTAATACCCTTTTTTACTGACTTACTCGATATTTCTGGTGGACTTCTCGTATGAAGCCATATCTGTAAATATTAAAAAAAACATAAGTACACATTCATTTTATATGACAGTATAAGAGAAATCATATTTTGTATATTATAGTTAGCTTCTTACCTGGAATTCATGATGAGATCTTCGTGATTACCTCTGTTTAAATAAACTCCCCCAGGGAACACCAACATACATGCCAATAAAAGGAGTAATACTTCCAAACTCTTCTTTCCTCGATCAACAAAATCTCCATTAAATATGTATGGATTCTCAGTTGAAGGCAGACCGTTCTAATAAAAGGATTTGATTACGTTATACTGTATAAAAACTGCACATCATACGTCATAACATTATGCACTTTCATTTTAAATTATTAAATTTGACTGTTCTCCAGACTTGGTTAAGATTAATCTAATGGTGGTCATTGATGAGACGTCCATATAGACGTAGCAGTGGAGAAATGTTCAAAATGCGACCTCAAATGTATGAAATCTGCCGTTAATATGCACTCTCAGCCTCGGTAACAACCTCGGGACGACGTCCGGGACGTCTCGTCAGTGATCACCATAAGAGCATTGTTTTAGCAAATATTTATTCTGGTCTCCTACATCTGATATATTTGAATATGGGTCAAGCGACGTATTTATAAGCATTACGATAAAATAAACGTCAGATAGCTGCATGAAACTGCTTGATTCTCATCTAAAATACAAATACGCGAACCCTTGTCTCCGTGATCACAGTGACGAATGCTGAATATTCGACATATTTAGTTATTTATAACGTATGTTGTTGTTTTACATCGCGCGTGTAGTTTTTGTTTTCACACCACTTTCACCTTTGATGTCGCCTCCTTTAAAAATGCTTTTTGGCATTCTAAATTTAAAATTATGACATGATACTAAATATTTCTTAAATAATATTGTAATTGACGTCATTCAAACATAGTTGAATATCGCCTACATTCCTAAATATCACTAACCATTCTGGATGACGTTAACAGGGTTATTCATAATCGTTTCTTTGCATGTTTTCACATATGTTCATGTGTACACAAGAATATCATTTATTTGTGCAAAATACATGCAAATGAAAATTAAAAAAAAATACCTTAATTGGAATGTTATATACTTATCGAAAATATATATCAAATGAGACATGATGATTAATAATTACAGGCAAAATCAAGTTATCGATCAAAATACAGGCACTCCATTAATTGGATCACGCTGTAAGCAGAGCTACACAAAAATAGGTGTACATGACCTAATTAAGATAATTGCTTTAAGATGTGTTATTTTCTATGAGTTGATATAAGGAAAAGTATAAGAGGAAGTCAAAAGAAATTTTGAAATAGAATAAAATTAACAATTTAAAGTTTAAGAAGACATTAATCATTAATCTAAAATTGGTATGTAACTTAAGACTTGTGAGAATGTATTTTAAATGTTATTGAATTATAGCTCTAAACATAGTCTATGTTTAAAGCTATAATACAATAAAATTTAAAATAAATTCTCACAAGTATATAGTAGCTCTAAACATAGTCTAAATCCTACAAAAAGAAAGCCACTAACAAATATTGCTTTATAAACATTTTATATTACGTCCAAAATTTGAGTGACTTCAATATTGTGTCCTAATTACAACCTCAACTGTTCTACACGATATACAATCTTGTTTACGAAGAGTACATCCTGAGCGGAACCATAAACTATTGTCCTACATGACGTCAATAATACAAATGGGACGGAACTGAACACGTGTAGAACTCAGCGACAAATCCATTGATCACTTTGTTGAGCACTTTGTAGTTTACTGGCAGGAATTTTAGTAAATTATAAAAAGTAAAAAATATGCTTCTTAAAATTTAACACATGGGTGAAACTTTAGTAAATAATAAATCATACGAAGACGACAAAAAGGTTCAGAATAAGGTTTTCCTTTTTTTCTTAAAACGTTTTCATTCACTTCTTATACTTCACTTTCAAAAATTTATTTTTACCAAAACAGAATATTTGATATCTGAAGAATCCCTTTAAGAGAGAATAATAAAATGTGAATATTAATTAAATGTCAGTATGGAGAGAGGAAGTTATAATATAAGCAATATGCAAACTTTTTACCTTATGGAAAATCACCAATAAATCATCAAGTTTTCCATGCAGGTCACCGCAGATTGTTATTTGGCTTGATATAGACGTAGTTGCCACGTTAATATTGGGTAACCTTTTTAACGTTTGCGTCGCATCTTTCAGAATCTGCGCTACGTGCT
The DNA here is from genome assembly GCA_025505425.1 of Graphium colonna. Classification (NCBI taxonomy): domain Eukaryota; kingdom Metazoa; phylum Arthropoda; class Insecta; order Lepidoptera; family Papilionidae; genus Graphium; species Graphium colonna. The sequence continues at coordinate 10,080 of JAOCPS010801528.1, forward strand.
TTGGATGCAAACGATGCTGAAATATTTATTTATTTATTAACATGGAATCAACAGCATATAAAAAATGAAATTTAATCTTATACATTGAATCATAATGCC
>JAOCPS010801639.1:0-19254 GCA_025505425.1 Graphium colonna
CGCAACTCTCCTGATGTTGCGTTTGTCTATGGGCGACGGGATCGCTTACCATAAGGTGAACCGTCTGCTCGTTTGTCATTCTTACCACAAAAAAAGCAAACCTTCGTGAAATAAAGATTTCAGTTATTTTGTATTATTGTACGTTTTTTTTGTTATTAATTTTCAGTAATTAGTGATAAAAGAACCGTAGGGCCAATTTAATGAAAATTATATGGGACTGCATCCCAACTATATACTTTCACATAAGGAAATAATTTAGCCAATCGGTTCATAGCTTCCGCATGTGGATGCTTACACACATAAAAAAATACAGTCGAACCCAATCCAATCTTTTCCTTTTTTGAAGTCAGTAGAAAAGACTGAAGTGTACTTTACACACAGAAAAAAATACCGTACCTAAGGGATAAAAATTTTCTTCTTGTATCACTATTTAGCCTGTTTACAAAAATATATATTTCAAAATTATGCCTGAAATAAATAAAACGAAAACTGTACCAGGAAAAAATAGATTAGAAAATCTAACAATCCGAAAAAACTGTAGGCTATTAATGAATCTGAGGACGAAAACTCTTACTTCTAAAAAAAATTAGGATCATAGGACAAAAGCGAGATCAGCGTTTGGAGCAAGCACCAGAGCGTCTCTACTTTGATGTAGAGCTACGTGTTTTTGGGGAGGGGTGCATCCGTCTGTAAAGTCTGAGCCAAAACAAACAAAAATAATTAGGGGTTGCTCGTCCGTGTGTTGGTCACCCGAAAATAGACGCTTTATCTATTGACATCTATTCTGACATAATAAATGTGAAAGTTTGTATGTTTGAATGTTAGTTGCTCAAATGCACTGAAATTGATTGACGATATATTGAGGAGGTAGAGCATAACATATTTTCACAGCGTTTGCTACTCTTCTACGGCTGCGCCCGGCGAAGTACTACCGGTCTTTACAAAGTCAGCATAGTATTGCAAACTTTATGAGTTTTAGGGTTGCCGGTGGCCATTTCAAGTTTATTTTTACACTATTTTCTCCCCCAATCACATCTTATATTTTTTATGCAATTTCCAGGTTGACAACGCACATAACTCTCCGGATGTTTTGAGTGTCTATGGGCGACGGGATTGCTTGACATCAGGTGATTGTCTTCCTTTCCATAAAAAAAATGGATTTGAATGAAATAATATAAGTCACAAATAGTGTAGATGGAATAATATATAGAATAGTACTTGACAATACACCAAAAATAACGCAAAAAAACACGCGAATGGATCTACGATAAACAGCTAGTATTTAATACAACCATACAAGTGTAGTGGTTAAATACGAGTACTGTAGATTTAAGCTTTAATCTTCGTATCTTGTATATTTTCAAATAAGTTTGATTCTACTATCATAAATTCAGTTTTCACTTAAAAAAATAAACACTCCTTTGATTTTTCAATATTAAATCTAATATTGCCAGCTTAGCACGCATATTTTCCACAACAGCTCTTTTTTACGATATACTGATGTTTGCTCTTGTTATTGCAGATTTTATATATTTTTTTTTATTTTTTTGCCTATCTATAAGGATGCTTTCCCATTATCCTGTTATTTTTATACTTTCTGTATTCTTGAAACCGTTGTATCATTAATTGGTGTCTGTTGGTCAAACGGTTGTTGTGGAAAATCTATTTGTCGAAAAAAGCATTTTTACTATTCTTTTCTGTACCACTGATATCGTGCAAAACTTCATGATGATTAAAGGAATAGACGATTATGACGGGAAACATTTTAAATTAATAAGTAAAAACAAACATATTCTTAAATTTGTAATATTAGTAAGAAGTAAATTCCGTTATAAATCATTTAATTAAAATAATCTGAACTCACAAAAAACATCGTATGGAAAATATTTGTTATAGACTTGTTAACTTATTCACGGATTGTAATGAAGAATTAAAATATGTTTTTTGCAAAAAAAACTAAACAGTTTTCCTTTAAGACGTCGATAAGAAGACGTTCCGTCGGAGCGTTTGGACCACCCTTACATTTAATCCAAGAAAACCCCCCAACAAAGCCCCCTGGGCCCCGGGCGGGGCTTTTAATTACGATAACAAAATCCTTATCAGACCTACAAAGGGCCTTCATTAAAGCTATCTGCCAAACAACCCCACGCGATATAAAAAAGGCACAAGATCAACCCTCCCAAAAAAATGTGGCACACACATGTGTGCACACACACGAATTAGTATCGGATCCATGTAACCAAAGCTCGAAAAATAAATAGATAAACGAGCGAGAGGGCAATGTTAGAGCAAGACGGCCGCTCTCCCCCACACGTAAGTCTATTTGGGATTTTTATGCGACGTTGCCATTCCTCGAATAGAGAGGGGGAGGGTCACCGGTTTCGGATGTCCAGCCCTATGCCCGGTGCTTGGTTTTTTTCCTTTCTTTCCTCGTAGAGGTGAGGCCGTTGTAAAACCCATGTGCAGTCGGTGCAAGCGAAATCAAACATGCTTTTTTGGACCTTCCTATGGGATAGTATTTTACGAAGGGATTAGACGTAACGTATGATGTTGTCGGTTTTATGCAACTACATTTTTTTTAAAAGTGCGAGACAGACTCGCATACCAGGGGTTCCATTTCAAATAAAATTGTTTTTTGAAAAATTCCATACTTATGCTATATATTGATTTTTTCCTGATTTCACGATTCTAGGTCAACGGAAAATATCCTATATAAAAAAATATACGAAATGCGACAGAAGCGGCTAAATCGTTTGACTTTGTAGACTTAGTGCTTTTTCACAGCTCCAAGGGACAACAGACCTCAGCATTTGCTATGAATTTTAATTTTATTTCTCTACATGCCTCTGATATAGCGTCTAGTTATACAGTAGGGCAACCGACAACGAAGTGATCTTTAAGGGGTCCTTAGTTCCTATAGAGACAAGGGTCCCTAAAAATAAACATCTTTTTATAATTATGTTCCGTTGTCATGTAACAACGACATATTTTTGCGTAAATTCTGTTTTAAGTAATGCAAAGTAAAAATATACAAGGAAATAGTTAACATTCAGCCCGAAAAAATGAAAACAAAACAGAAAATGAAAACCATTTAAGCTGAGAGAAAAAGTATTTTCATTTTAATTATACTATGAGGTAAAGGAGAACTTAAATACGTATTACATTTCAAAATACATTTTTGTACACATTATGTTAATTAATGATAAGCAAGAATCTAAATACTAAGTAGTATTTCACAAACATGTAGACATAGTTGAAGTTTACCCGATGAAAAGTAATGTAGCCTAAGAAGTGTAAGCCTATTTTTCTGACTGTAGCACAGCTGGTCAAAGGCCTCCTCTAGACATCATTAATAGGCAATAGGAATATTTTTAGTCTTATTCTTCTTGAATTTAAGAGCTACGCTCTTGTTGGTGAAGCAACTTCCACCTCTCCCTGTCCTCCGTCAGCCTTTTGACGTCTTTCAAGTTAAATGAAACACATTGTATGTTAAATATTTTATAAAAAAAAATACTTATTAAAAAAAATGCTCCCGTTTAGTTTCTTACGCCTAATCGTCTCAGGTCAGTGGCTTTCCTTCTAAACCGGTAGCAGATTTTTATGACAATCAATAAGCTGGTGATATCGCTTCCATATTGAATTAATATAATTTGATTTTAACTTTTTTTATGCAGGTTTCCCCAGTGCATTTTCCTTCACCCTTGAGCACTTGATAAATCAGCACTTAAAATTTCAATTAAAAAATTAACATTTTCACTGGTGCCGGCACTGGTGATTGAAGTCAGGGTTTCCTGGAGTAACAAGATAAAAGACAGATATCGTCACCTAAAATTGAGAGTCTGATCAAACTCCCAAAAGAACGGTAGAAGTAAAAAAAACCTGACCTACATTAAAGTAATATCTATGATGATAGGTAACTACATAATTCCACAAAATTATTGATGAGCAGCAAATTTAAGCACGCAATGTGAGCTAAATGTGAAACTTCATACTCCGGGTGCTTATCGCACCCTTTACAAAGACGGTAAAAATAAAATATGCATGAGTTTTGGGGTTGCCGAATGGCAACTCCTACAGTTTTCTTTTCCCACTCCTTTCCCCTCCAAATCCTTAATCCCGATCTCAGCACATCCAATTAACCCCTTCCATCCAGTTTCCCAGATTGACAACGCAAGCACAACTCTCCGGATGTTGTGTGTGTCTATGGGCTATCATTTGTCTTCCTTTCCATAAAAAAATGCACCTCACTCTGATAAACATAATTAAACCCTTAAGTAAACAGATTTTTTTATGGAGAAAGAGGTAAACGAGCCCTTGGACTCCTGCAACACCAGAAGAGTTACAAAAAAACATTGCCTTTGAAATAAGAGTACGTTTTTTTTCTTGATCTTTTCTAGGTCCCTTATTCGTATCGGTCCGGAAATACCGCTGATGACAATTAATTCCACAGGGAAGTTGAAATGACAATGAAATTGCACGGTTGTGGACTGCTAACCATCAAGGTGGTGTCAATAGCAGTGGATGGTTTGTTGCGTATTAATCCACAACAATTCCTCGAAACTTTACCCGTGGTAAATACGGTGGGCGTAAAGAAACGCAACGTCTCTTCACAGAGCCAAGGTATCAAGCCGACTGGAAAGAGCTTGGTCGTTAAAAATTCGAGAGGCTCGACGATAAACAAAAGAATTAATCAAAATCGTCTTTAATTTTAGATTTCAAAGTTATGGATGACATTAAATTTTAAATATGTTCCTAAATCCTACCCAAGGACATAAGGAGGGCTATGCAAACACATCTCAAGCTCTTTTGACTACTTGCCTTTAAAATTTACATTGATCACTGCCATATGTTTTGTTTTTTTATTCTCTTTCCTTTGTTATGCATTTATAATCTGTGTACCACTTGATGTTTTATGTTTATTTCAATTTTGTTCATAGAAAAGCAGTTTCCTTTTAGTCTATAAGTATGTAAAAGTTTAAAAAATTTTGGTTATTGCTAACTCGTAATCCAGGGTCTTGAGATACAAACTAGGCTTAGTTCAACACCCTAAAATTTTTATCATTGCAAATATATGATTTATTAATGTTATTATTATTTGATGGTCACAGATGGCAGTGAGAGCCTAAATTCAAGATCATAAGAAGCATTTGATGACGTCACAGACACCTGATCGCAGGAAGGAACTGACACATCAGCGCGTCACCCGACACCGCACCGTGCGCATTGCACCAATTGTATCGCGTCAAATGACCAGGTTACAAACGGTGAATCCACTAAGTTATTTTTATCGCCAATTCTTACTAATATTACAATTGCGTGTATGTGTTTGTTTACATAGTCGTCATGGAATTTTGCATACATTTTGTCAGTATAGAAGGACACACAAAAATAACTTCTAAATGGTGTTCCTACATTAAAATTCTGAATACAGACATGAATAATTGCAATTTAATGTCAGTTAAATGAAGATGTCTTTAAAAACTTAAAATAAAAGTAGGCCTATTTTTATATTGTGCCACTGCTGGGCAAAGGCCTCCTCTAGACAGAGGCTATTGAGCATAGCCCACCACGAGTAAACAGAATTGAAGCCCGGACACTGAGCTACCGCGGCTCAAAAAACTTAATTGACTTTAATTACATGGAAAGCGAAGCAGCAGGTAGAAGATGTATTATCCATTTAATAGTTGTTGTTCAATAATTTATTTATGATAGAGATTTACATCTTTGCACCATCTAAGTTGTGTTCAAAGCACACAGCTTTTTCGGAATATTTGTCTCAATATCATCGACAAATTAACCAGAGAATCGATTGTGCTAGATACACAATCTCTATCGATTTATCGAAATAAATTAGTAAGAACGGCGTGAAGAAATGAATTGTAAAGTGGAATTTACTTACAGACTTCGTAAACAATAATTTATTTCATGGTAGAAAGGACAGCGCCCAAGAATGGTTCCAAAAAGTCTCATGCAACGGGATCAAAATGATGTAGTAATTATTTCCGTAATTTCTTTCGACATCAAGCTTCATGGATTTGATATTTGGACATGGAATTTAATTTAAAGTACAACAGTATGAATTTTGCTTCACCTACATGACGTTTACGCAATCAATCATAAAGATGTAGAATGCAATATAAACTATATTCGATGACTCGATTATTCTATTTTATCATTTTTTTATAGAAAGAGAGAGGCAAACGAGCAAGTGGCTCGCCTAATGGTAAGTGATTACCGTTGCCCATGGACTCCCTCAACGCCAGAAGAGATGCAAGTGAAAACTCAAATTTTCGGGAGTTAATACGTATAATAAATCTAGTCTAAAAAACCTTATACAACCTTGATACAATTTGGTGCAGTATGCAATATAAAAAATTGGCATTGTCCTTTAAAACAACTGTTAGATTTTATTTTAGGTTTTTATCTCAACTGAGCATCGGGGGTTATTCTTAGGGGTATGGGTACCATATTACATGTAAAAAATTAAGATGAAATCGCCTGAAATTGGTTTACTTCACATCAATCTTCTATAGGAAGTATGTCCTTCTTCAGAGAAGAATTCTTCTTGAGAAGATAGCAGAAACTAAACTCAATCTATAGTACTAACAACTAAAAGTACGCTTTTTAGGTTACTTGTAATATTTGTAATAAAGTTGCTAATTTTACCAGACTTCTTCCGACATTAAGTAGCAGCAAGATAACTATGGAAGAACATCTAGTCTATGTCAATTTTTTATTTTTGGAATTTTCATTTATTGAAAAATTTAAATTGTTCGATGAACCATTTAAATCAATCTTAAGTTAATATAAACCCGATACCTACTTAATTACTGTCAATCAATCACGGTTTGACCTTACAAGTATAGGTCCATATCTCTCCAGCCACCTTGACCTTTAACCGAACAACACTTTCCGAGACTGCGTATTTTTTACCCAATAAACCAATACATTTATCTATTATTTTGACTTGGAGAGAAAGTACATCATCCATATCGGTCAATTAAGTACTGTTTTATTGCAATGTGCAGAAAACTATCGAAAGGGCATATACGTGACCTTTGTTATTCGTCACGAAAACAATTTTCGTTTACATAACGTTGTAAACAAATTATAACGGCCGTACGCGTACCTACATAGGCGACGCGTGACATTTTTCGAGAACGAGTGGCTTTTGGCGGCAAGGCCACGCGGCCCAACATGGCGGCCCACTCCCGCGCACTGATAATGCAACCAGTTCGGAAAGCATTCAGCCACAAGGGAAAATATTTCAATGCGACGTTTTAAGACCTTCGAAATTTTCCACGTAAAAATAACGTTTACGCAACCAATTTGCTCACAGTTGAATATATAAAAAAATATTAAAAAAAGGTGTAATGAAAAAAGATAATTGACACGCAGACCTTGGCAGGGTTGACGTAATCGGAAAATTATAATGAACAAAAATAAATATATTTACTTAAATAAAAATACCTCAAAAACCTTGACATTTAGGGTGGAGAACACCATGAATTTTGATTGAGTCAAGGTCTGTGTAGTACAAGGAAGTGCAGTTTTTAGCAGAAATAGGTGAATATGGACATTCAATATGGGACTATTGTAAATATATCGTAACTCTGGCCAAAATAGTTATTAATTGGTATAGATTTAGGTGACTTGGAAATGTTACAAAGGTAAAATTAAAGCGTAGTTATTTCTTTTTTTTAAATCTTTGTAATGTTAATGCCAATGTTGTGTGTACTTGTCGGCATATTACTCATCTATTAATACAAAATTTCATGACATAAATGCTGTTTCATAAATGTTTTTGTTTCCAGTTGGTATTTGAATAAGCGTAAGGCTCATCCCTATTTCTTGGTAACATACATATTTGTAAATTTAAATGTTACTAAAAATAGATTTAATTTGAATTAAGAACTGAAAGTTATCAGAAATTACAAAGAAAAAGTTTTAAACTCGTATTAATTATATTAAAGCACAGAGAAGTAAAAAAAACCTAAATTCGTATCTCATGTTAAGCAATGATGCATTTTAAGTATGAAAAAATAAGATGTTGACCGACAATTCAGTTTCATTGTTTGCTTACTAGGTTTTTTATGAGTACAGGTGGCATATCCACTTTTTTTAATATAATATATTTTTAATATATAAAAGATGGCAAAGAAGCAGACGGTTTGCCTGATGTTAAGCGATCCCGTCGCCCATAGACATACAACATCCGGAGAGTCGCGAGTGCGTTGTCAACCTAGGTCATGGATACTTTATTCTGTGACGACTTTGTAACGGGCGGTGGTACGTCCACGGGCAAGCGCATCTGTAGAAGTGCAGCAATAGCTATTGAGATTGGTCCCCCCAAAGAAGAAAATTAATTAGTAAGATTGTAAAAGGGTTACGATTAGTCATTTGAGAACCATACGAGCCTGCACAGGGAGCACGATTGTGCTTTAATATTGACAATGAGGCTCCCTGGATACGTGGACCGATGGGAAGCAAGAGCATTCCGCAAGATACGATTTGCAACCTGAAAACAACCTACATATACTAATCCTATCACATATATCCTCCTATCACAAGGTCATTCATCTTGCATTTTTTGTTGTTGCAACTATAGACACTTAAGTTGCTGGCACTCTTTCATATAAAACGTAAAAATAGTCACTTATTTTAGTACAACTGCCAATAAATGTTTGATGCAGATGTTGCTCATAAAATCATAGTTATGTTGGTTTAACTCATTACTAACAGGTAAATAGATAATTCGATAAAGATTTGACTGTTTTATTTTGTCTTACAGAACAGCATAATATTTCTAATGCAGCTTTGCTGCCCTTATAACGTCGATCAACACTTACTTATAAGGCGTATCACAACACAAAGGATCCAGCATAAAATAGACTATGCTTGGCCTTAAGTGTGGTTAGATTCTCCTCCTCTTGTCGTGTTCCTCAGTCTGAGGATCGTGACCCCTTCCCATGACTTTACCTTGACGATGGTATGTCTATTATGGTATTTTTTTCTGTCTCCGGCTACTCAGGTCAGACTAACGCATTGGGTTGCACCCACGCGATCTTTTTCTATTTACTTTGCAAGTGAATAGCAGCTTTTCTAGATCATCTCCTTCTTTTCTGGTAATGAGTCCGAAGAACTCTAGAAGTCGCTTGAGGCAGATGATCGAGAGCCGTGTCTTTTTTACTTTTAGTTTGGCAAGTATAGATTTATTTATATTTTATTACAGTTTTTACCATTTCTAATCGTAAAATCTGTTACTACCTATTGCATTTATTCTAGCTATGTTACAAGATTAAAAACGCACCGGATTTTCGGATGTTATAACGGTCTATGGATGACTAAAGGTAACATTTTCCCACCCGTCTGCTTAAATTAATAAATAAATACTCACACATTGCTACGGAATTTAAACCATTCCACGAATGAGGTAATTGTTTACTGGCGTATTAAGTTTTTACCATTAATCAAAACAAAAAGGAGATAGTAATAACTGCATTCTATCAAGTCGACGAGTGCGATAATTTTCGAAAGAGACGCAAAACAGACGCAGAATGGGTGTATCGCGTTACGTGACCTCGTGGCTCTGCGGTCGGTAGTGGGCAGGCTCGGTTTCGGCTGTGGGTTGAAATTGATACACCTGCAGGTTGAAGTTCAATATGACCTCAGCAAATGCGTTTTGACGGAAAGGCAGTAATTTAACCAAATTAATTCATTTACCAGATAAAATTGTCCTATATATTAAATCGATATTTTTCTATAAAACAACATATGTATTTATTATAAGTGTAAAAATATATCTTATATGCATGTATCGTTCTTAAACATAATGACTTATGTATATTTTTAAGTTGTATTATGTCACATTAGGTCTGCTTGATCTTCTCCCACCTCCTTAATTTTTCTACTTATTTGACGGTTGACTGGTAGAGAACACCTAATAATGTTAAGTCCTCCATTGTACGTGTTAGTGCAAAAAGTTTTTTCAACGCAAAATCTGGAGAGTCGCGAGTGCGTTGTCAACCTAGGAAATTGGACAAAATAGGATTATTGGATAGAATGAGGTTAAGCTTTAGGATTTTGATGCGAAAGGAATAGGAAAATAAAAGGATACACATGGCCATCCTCCACCCCCAAAAGTCATGCGTACTTTATTTTATGCCGTCTTTATAAAGTTCCTGCCTGTCCTGTTCTTTGTGAGTCTTCTTAGACCTTCTCGGCATCTAAGGAATCGATGGCTGGATTTCGTGAATCGGGATATAAGAATTCATGGACTGATCCTCGAATATGCAAAAGATCGAGCAAAGTGGAGGAAGTTAAATAGAAGGCAGACCCTGACCTAAGCAAGGACTAATGCCAGCAAGAAGAAGAAGAATGGTCTTCTTTAATTGCATCATACCTGTAAGTGGAATGGACTATATCTATAAATCGGTGAACGTTTACAGCTTGTTAGCATAGGTGGAATGTCCAAGCTACGTCACGGGCGACACTGCCGCTTTAGTCACGGCCGGACTATTTTTAGTCGGTCGCGATGCTGCACTGCCACGCGACTCATTGTGTGTCAATTTACGGATTCGCGTGGTCATGTGCAGTATACCCCCGTATATACTTGACCTTTTAGCATTTTGTTTTCGTCCTTGTTGAACGCGGTTAAATTCCCAATTTAACAGGTGGTAGAGCGCGACAGCTTTTGCTGCACTTTTAAAGCCGCTCTGGTCCGGGGAAGTATCACCGTCCTTTATTAAGTTGGCATAAAATAAAGTATGCATGACTTTTGGGAATGCTGGATGGCCATGTCTAGCCTTTTTCCCCACTCCTTTCCCATCCAAATCCTTAAGCCCGACCTTATCCTATCATATAAACCTATTCTATCCAATTTCCCAGGTTGACAACGCACTCACGTCTTTCCGGGTTGGGTTTGCATATGGGCGACGGGATCACTTACCATCATGTGAACCGTCTACTCGTTTGTCTTGCTTTCCATAAAATAAAAAAAATCTTTTTGTGATGCAGAGAGACCTTTTTACCATCGTGCCATTGGTCATCTCACCTGATGTTCAGACTTCTTCTTCAGTATTAATGGAAATATTTAGATAATATAGAGACCTCGATATGGGCTATCGAGGTTCTCTATATATTGTTATATTGTGTTTGGTTGTATAGCAGCTTAGCAGATTTTTCAGGGATTGGGCCCCGATGGAGCACCTATTGTTATTAAGCACCTATTATTTTTTTCTACCAAAAAGTGGTAATAGAATACATATTAATAGTTTTGTGTTTGTCTTTCTGTGAATTTATTAAGAAATCTATATAATTTGGTTAACAAGTTTCGATGAAAACTTGAAAATTATTTTAATTCTCGTTCTAAGCTGAACAACTAACTGTTACTATTACATAAACTGTTATTTAAAAAGTTTTTCCAGAAATAATCGCTATACTGATATCTGAAGCAGTTTGGCACGTATAGGCATTTTTGTGTCCTTCGAAGTTATCAATAGCTTGGGATCAATAAATTTTTGATACATTACAATATTAGCGGAGCGATCAATTGGTTCTAAGAGATATAAGAGGTTTGTTTCGATCAGGTTGTCGAATAGCTATTCCTACCCTCTCTTTTATCATCTCTTCCCTTATCAGTCCTAATGTTATTCTCTCCGAAGCACTCCCCCGTCCTCATAATCCCGATGTTCTAAACCAAAGACGAAGAACTGTCTGATGGTTTGTCATCTGTTTTTTAAAGAGAATACAATTCTTCAAAGAGGTGCACTGACTTTGACAAGCTTGTCAAAAATATAAAGTCGAGCAGAGTCCCGCGAAATAAGTACTATACTTGTATAATTTTTAAGACGTGTCTATTTAGCGGTTTCAGGTCCTTGGGCCGCGTCGTTCGTCTTCCGAACGAGCGAACACTCGAGTGTTGGCTACGATATTATATATGCAGTGAATGAAATTAGTAATGGTGTATTGTTAATACATTGACACACTTTTCGGTCTCTAATTGAATTTTACTGAAAATATTACAACAAGTTTCATTTTATTTTGTGGCATTGGCATTACGTATTTCTCAAAAACCAAAAGTAACTCTCCCCTTTGAATCAAGTATACTAAAAACTGCATGTCTAGTTGAGTAATGACGTACGTCACGATAATTACGGTATAAATGACTTGAAAAATAATCTCAGATAATATTGAACCTTGAACCGAATTAATTTCAAAGTATTCATCAATTAAATATAAGGGTAATTTATTTTCTAGAACTTGATGGTTCGATAATTTTTTTTTATTTATGAGAAGAAAGGCAAACGAGCAGACGGTTCACCTGATGGTAATAGATCGCGTCGCCCATGGACACATGCACATCTGGAGAGTTGCGAGTACGTGGTCAACCGGGGAAATTCGATAGAATAGGTTTATTGGATAGGTTGGGATGAAGATTAAGGATTTGGAGGGAATAGGAGTATGAAAAGAAAGGTAGACATAGTCATCCAGCATCCCCAAAAGTCATACTTACTTTATTACAACTTGATGGTGCAATAATTGAAATTATTTGGACTTCGAAGAGAGAAGGGGCATTGTACATCGCCTAATGCCACTCAGTGTGGCACCACGCTAACATTAGCAAATAAAACATGAGTCTAGGCAATTGACTTTTCAATGGAAGATGGCCTGTCAAGATGTCTAGCCGGCGGCAGGTCATCAATAATTAATGACTTACCTGCTGTTCGGGGCACGGCATTATACATGCCACAGTTTTGCACGGCTAACGGCGTCAGATAACACCAAGCTAACGCCGTACACTCGCAATATTAAAAATCAATAAAAATTGATTTATGTACGAAAATGTTAAGCACACGCCACGTCGCGAGCGCTCGGATGCAGACGCGACGGCCTCGCTGCGCCCGCTCTTGTGCAACTGTTAGGCGGGGCCTTCGGAAAACGCGACGCCATTTTTAAATTCTTCTTTTTTTTCGAGCGACGTCGGCGCACCGGCCGGTGATTGTTCAACCGCTGTTTCGATTGCGTTTCGAAATTTGAATTTTAACGGCAAATAAATTAAGAGCCGTTTTATACATTTATTCTAGTGGGATTTTTGACAAATACACTTTTTATGAACAGATAATCTATTTAAAATAAAAAGTAATTTTGTCTTTATCAGATTTTTTTTATTAGAATATATTAGCAAAATGCTTCTTTACATACGTAATAAATCCTTCCGGAATACTTTGTACCTCTCCACTGTGTACTTGCTAGTATAAGACTTTGCACTACAACTGTATGCTGCAGTACACATCGTGATAGCGCCATGTAATTAGATGTATTCTCTAAAGTTTATATTGTGACAAATATTCTGCGCATGAGTTTTTGTCTTAACTGCTGCTACATAAAAGACGCAATTGCAAAATACTGCATAAGAAGGTGAAACATTGAAGCCGTATAAAGAAAATAGTGGCCGCTGTGGCCTTCGCCTTTTCCCGCGGAGCTGAATAGTAATTAAAAAAGAAGCAAGCGGCGGGTGGCGGGGAGGGAGGGCGATCGCGGCGCAACATAAACAACGTTGTGTCGCTGGCGTCGCGCGTTGGCGTGCGTCCCTGTCGCGCAGGCCCTCTCGCTCGGGCGCGAAGGGCCGGGTGCGCGGCGTTGCCGCTCGGCGCGGGCCAAAGGGCGGGAGACGCGCGCGCAGCTCATTGGTCGCGTGGCCGCCGACGCGGCGCATCGCATTCAGATCCGGCTGCACCCGCTCTATGCGCCTGCTCATAGACCACCATTGGTCTATGCGCACTTCCGAGGCGATTGGTCCCGGGGCCCGGACCACCTTTCCCCCGGGCCCATTGGCCGCCTTTATCTCTGCGTGTTTGCCCGATACAAGTTGGCCCCAACACTATCTCTATGTACTGCGACAACCTCCACTCTCTCATATTTGTTTTGCGTTTTAGGTTAACCTGTTGTGTTGTTATGACAATATTCTTTATATGCTACGTCGACTACCCGGATTGTTTTGTTGACATTTCTCGAAGGTTTTTTAAGATTTAATCGGTAAATTACCCGTTTATAGTGATATGACGTCCCTGTAGGTATTTTTGTGATGCATATTGTTTGACAGGTAACAGTCAGTCTATAAATAGTGCTTAAGCCTTTAACATGGTTGGATTTTTATCGGATCACGTTACGTGTAACAAAACTTCATAATACTGCAGTATTTTAAAATTTATAGTAATAATTGCAAAATGTAATAAAAACGATGTATTAAATATCTATTAAAAATTAATTTGAATACATGAATACAAATCAAAAAACGTTGTTTATGAAAATTAATTTATTAACAAAATTAACGCTGGTTATTTGGGTTTAAAGTTTAAAAGTAGTTCCAACAATGGATACTGGAAAAAGGCATTTTTTTAAGGAAATAAAGACAAACGAGCAGACAGTTCACCTGATGTTTCTAGGATGGGGTCGGGACTATGGATTAGGATGGAGATAAAAGTGGGATAAGAAAAGGGTAGCCATGGCCATCCGGCGTCCCCAAAAGTCATGCATAGATACTTTATGTTACGCCGACTTTATAAAGAGCGGTAATACTTCCCCGGCGAGCACGTAGGATTGCAGCAAAAGCTGTGAAAGGATGTTATGCTCTACTACCTTATAATAATAAAGATATAGCTATCACAATATTTTAACCCTGCTCTTCATATCTCAGTTGTACGATGTTGTAAGTACCAACAAAGGAATTATACGCTGTAAAGGGTTCGAAACGACGGGTGACAAAATTAAAAATAATCCGCGATAAAATCTGTAAAGTTGTTAAATTTATAAAAAGTAGAACTTTTTATAAATTTAACAACTTTACAGAACAAAAAGAACAAAATAAATAAATTTATTTATGGTTTACACGGTATAACATGGTGCGATACGTTAAGTTTTAGCATCCACTGAAAAGGTATTAAAAACCGGCCGAATGTCTCTCTCCAATGGTTCTGTATAGTAGAGTGATGGTGAATCAAGGCTCCTGCTGCCTACCAGACATCTCTACTGAACAAATCAAATCAAATATTTCTTTTTATACAATATTTAAGCGATAACACTTGTTTATTGATGGTCAAGAATGCTACCATTAGTTCGACAAGAAAGCCATCTGAGAAAAACCGGCGTAATAAACTCAGCGGGATTATTTTTTTTTTTCAAAAATGCATATATCAGAATATACAAACAGTAAATTTCTGGCAACTTGAAAAAACCTGGAGCAAGCAATTCATTACCAGAAGTGTTGTCATTTAATTAATCGTCAGTATTAACATAAATAAAAAAAATCGTTAAGATAAATTTTGAATGTTTTCTGGGATTTGATTGTAAAAGCGTATACATGCAGGAAGAATAACCTTATGTTTGTTCCTTATATTTCTGTCATGAACCACCCACCGGTCTTCTTTACCTTCCGTAACCAAATCTTTGTCTTCCCAGTGACATACGTTCCTACCATTTTATACCCAATATTCTTTCCGAGGCTGGGAATACAACAGACCAGATTTAGTTTGAGTCAAATTATGATTATCAATGAACATCAGCCGAACCGTCTACTCAGCTACCGCCTTTTTGCTTTAGAAGTAAGTGCTGTAGTAAGTCTGTACAGCAGTCAGTGTAACTAGGGCGGTGCCAGCGTAAGCGTGGCCAGTCATAGGGCGCAGACTCTAAAGTAACAGCCTTTTTTTAATTATCCCAATGCTGGACTAACGTCTCCTCTAGAACGAGGGTATACGGCATATTGTCCACCGCGTTGTGTTAGAAGTATTGTGTCATATATATGCAGGTTTCCTCACGAAGTTTTTCTTTACCGAAGAGCATGTGGTAGTTCAACATTTAAAATTGCAATTAGAAAATTGAAAATTTCATCAGTGCCGGCACCGGGAATCGAACTCAGGTTCGTCTCGAATAAACAGAATTGAAGGCGAGCGCCCGGACACTGAGCTACCATGGCTCTCAGACTCTGAAGGAGACCAGAAATTACCAGCCTCGCCCATTTGATTGTCAGGACCGGCTAAGACTAAAACACTTGGTACTGAAGCCAATTCTCATCGCAGGACGAGCGGAACAAGGTGGTTCGTTGACTCGGAGGCTGCAGCCGATATCTGAGTCAATCACCCGCCACCGGTCCAGTGCGCGAGATAAGGCGGTTCGACGACCGCGTGCACCTAAACGCCCGCAATTAATGCACCAGGAGCCAGATCATCTCTTTAAATACACCAACAGACAAAGGATTCTAAGGGAATCCTGAGGGAAATTTTCCTCTTATTCCTTGAATAGAGATATATAACACATACAAGTCGATATGAGCTAGAGAAACTTTAATGGAAACAATGAAGTGATATTAAATGAAATATATTTAATTAATAAGAAGTGCTTACAATTATTGTCAAGAATACTGCCGCCTGTTCGAAAAGAAAGCCACTGACCTGAGAATAACCAAAGTAACAAACTAAACGCAAGCATTTTTTTATTAGGTGTATGTTTTATTTCTTCAAATTATAATAAACATTACAAATTTAATATACTTTAAAGAACCTGGAGCGAACAGTTTTTTACCAGAGTGTGTCTTCATTTAGATAACCATTAACACAAAAATGCTTATTTTACAAACACACAGATTTATTTATTATAGAATACGCTAAGAAAATTCATTATTTATATATAAAAGGATTAGCTGTTTCTTGTGGAATTTTTTTCCAATTAAATCTAACAACCCCAAGTGTTTCAACGTCAAGTTCACGATCCTGCCATAATTAAAATTTTGAAAAATAATATGTTAATAATAAAATTAAAGAAACGGCCAAGTGCGAGTCGGACTCGCGCAACGAGAATTCCGGACAAACATGTAGATGAAAATTTAAGGCGTTCGGACATCTACTTCCTTCATGTGTGCTATATAAGGTGGCTCCATGCCAAATTTTGGGTTCTAGGTCGACTGGAAATTTCCTTTAGGTTTTGACTCCCTCCGGGTAGTTGCGAGTATCAAACTATGCGCTTAAATTGCTGTCCTTTGATTGCGTTTACACAGAACTTTGATTACATTATAGCTTAAAAGTATTTACGACCTGAGTATTTGATATGAATTTCAATTTAATACCTCTACGCGTTTATGAGGAAAGGGGTTGTAAATTCAAGAATATTATAAATATTTTTAATACGTGATATAACTAAAAATTTATGCTTTCCGCAATTTTTTTATCTGTGCTATAAAACGTTGCTTCATGCCAAATTTGAAGATTCTAGGTCGACTGGAAATATCCTGTAGGTTTTGATTCCCTTCTGTGTGTCGTAAAACCGTAAAAAAATTGCAGCATAAACGGCTCGATCTTTTGATTTGGCTGAGAAGTTTGATTTTCTCACAGCTCTAACGGACAGTAGACACGAGTATTAGATATTAATTAAGCTTGATACTTCCACGCATTCCTGAGAAAAATGTCTTGATTGACGACAAAGTGATTCTATAAGGGATCGGTTTTTTATTTTTAAGGCACGGAACCCTAAAAACGTTAGCCAGTTAAATAATATTTATATTATATATTATAGACCGTTTTATTTATCGATTAATAATCTATTTATCGCCTTGCTGTCATTATGCTCTATGTATATTATTTTCTGAACTGGGATTCTTATAAACGATTTTCCTTAAATCTTGCTAGTGTCACTAATAACATGAGAGGTATCAAATTTCAATATGGTAACAATCTGATACAATGATAGTCATGGAAAAATCAAATTGTAGTATCACATTAAATTTAAATACTCCTATAGATTTTTATATATTCGTACAGCAAAATAAATGATTATATTTTCTCTTGAAACGGGTTGCACCTCGTGCCCTCTCATGTGCATTTTTTTAAAAATCCATTTTTATAAATAGGTAGAAAATTTCAAAGAGGAAAAAAAGACCTCAGTTTTCAATCACAAATTTTGTTTTCTAATATCGTCCCATAAAGTACTGATTGGATAAAAAAAGTAATATTTGAAATATATGTTGCAGAAGTAACCGTTTGACATATTTTGTTTGAAAAATAAAATAACTTGCCCAAATGTAAGGAAATTAACTAACTTATTTCTCGTAAAGTGTAAGAAATAAATACTAAAATCAACGTTTATTTTTAGTATTTTTATTACTTAAACTTTATTAAATAATTGTTACATAGCTGTACACCTGTTGGCATATATTTTTTTAAATATACTGCAAGGATAAGGAAGTAATTGTAAAGGCTGTCAAAGCATGCAACTTAAGGTTACATGGCCGACTTTCAAAGGTTTGAGTTACCTCACCTAATAATATGAATACTTTTCATTATTTTTATACACGTTTTAATGTGTTCTGTTTGTTTATAATTTTCAGTTGATTTTCACCTATTAACAAGGTGCATCCATCGATAGATATACAGTGAAAACTGTATATATACACGACACTAAAGGGACTGTACATTATACGACGTTATAGAGAGTTGTCGTTAAATGGAAAGATGTCATTGTAAGGAAGGTAAGCTGAACCAATCAAAGCCATGCGATGTCGACGCTTAAAGGAGTTTGTCGCTCAATCGAATGACGTTACATGAAGTTTACACTATATATCCTCTTATCCAGTTGTGATTTGCTAGCTATTTTTTTTTTGTTTTTTATAAACTTTGTGTAATTTTACTAACGAAAGTGATGTATTTTTTTTATTTAGTTGGCATTTATAATGTAAGTATATCGCAGCCTTTCCAGAGCAGAGCTCGAATTACGCTGACAGCAAACATGTTAGCATAAATATTAGGCTCGAAATAGACAATCGATCTGATTAATGCTAAGTTTATTTTTAATTGACTATCTGTAGGATTATTTTTTTAAGATCATGTTCTATCGAATAAGAGAAATTTCTTTTTTATTGGCTACTCAGATATTGGAAGAGATATAAATAAAAAAACACTAATTCAAAATTAAATATTGTATACATGGCACTACATACAATATATAATAGCTGAATATTAAAGTTTCAATTATATTTGAATTAAATTATGGGTGTAAAAAATCCTTAAAATAAACATAGTTTTCGAACTTGCGACGTAAATATACTAGAATTTCATTTTCAGCTTTGAATGGCGTCATTGTCAGAATGTGTATTGTATATTTTACGGCCTAACCTGACATCAAATATACCGTCTTTCATCGCCGTTTTCTTCAACCGATTATCAACAATCGATGGTGATCATGATAACGGTTCTTATGCTGGATTGT